>JADBJO010028380.1:0-20206 GCA_016801955.1 Conus betulinus
GAAGCAATTTAAGAAATGTTTTGGTTTGGCTATTGTTCAGGCCAATGTCACACAACCCTTGGGGTTAGCCCAACGCGTTGGTCAGACCTTAAGTATCCTATATAATATTGGTTGTGCCCTTTCCATCATTCTATGTGGTGTGTAGTGAATGTACACATGAGGTGTATGGATGTGTGGGCACGGCCCATGTGTGTGTGCGAGTGCACGTTCTGGGTGGCATGATGTGCGGGTGATGCGAATGTGGTGTGCGTGTGCATCATCGGCTAAATGGCGACCAGATACTCACAACGCAAAAAATATAGCAGGCAAAGCTCATGGAACCGAATCATCATAGCGAGGAAAAACTCGCAAGAAAACCTTTCAAGGTCGACAAAAATCCTTCGATCAAATGGAAGCTACAGAACATGTAAAAGAATGGGCAAAATGCGGCCGCTTTTGGCCTATAAGTATACGAAGGATTCCAAAGAAAGGAAGAAACACAACTGGCCGTTGCAACAGACCTGGAAGATGCATACAACAAAGTCCCAGTTCTCGCTTCTCATGGAACTACTCCTTGACTATGGAATCAGCAAGGACACTTATACGCCATGGATAGCAGCAGCACTTCAGGAGCGAATCGTCATCCTACGATTTGGAAATTGGACGTCTGAGCCTTGTAAACTTTCTATGGGATTACCCCGAATGTTCTCCTTTCTCCCCTGTTTCATGCAATGTGTACACTGCCTTGCAGACCTCAACAAAAAAACGGAAATCGCTCGAGTGTTGACTCTAGCAGATGACGTCTCACCTATAAAAACATTAAAGAATGCTCAAGAAGAAGGAAAGTGGTTCAGCAAGCAGTTGAACAACATTGCTCAGTGGTGTCAAGAAACTGGATCGGTCCATCAACCCTGCAAAAGCCCAGACATTAATCGGGCACTTTCAACAACAAGACATCAGGACAAGGACCTTCACCAGTTCTTTCAATGGAATACTGATTAAATCGACATGACCACTTATGCTTTTTGGGATTAGGCTTTGACAGAATGCTAATAGGTAGAAAGAAATCATGTCGAGAGAGTTTGTTCTTATATGCAAAAAAAAAAAAGCCTATTTGCCATGAAAAACAATGGCAGCTAAAAAGGCATTGAACAGCGCCATCTCTACCGACTGTATCCACCCACTTGTACTCCGTGTGTAAATTGATTATGGACTAGGGCTTTATATCACTGTCCTACAGCAGCATTCTTCTGAAATTATAAAAGAATTCCAAACTGAAGCAATGAAAATTGATGACCTGCAAAAACCAAGAAGGATACATCAGTTGAAAAACTGTGTGATACCTGCTCGACCTTCCTTCAATGCAGGCAAGACACAAGCCAGAAAAGGACACTACGATGGGAAGGCCGGCGTATTTCGGATCTCTTGAAAATCCCCAAGACCCACTTCATGCAGCGGTCAAGGAAACAAAAGGCACTCGGGTCAGCAACGTGAGAAAATCATGGATGGGACAGGCAGAAAACGTACAGCTTGTATGCCAGTTAGCAGAACTCAAAGAAACGAAGGAATGGTAAAGGTATCCATAACACTTCAGGACACGTCTACCAAAATGCCATCGCTCCCAGAACTTGGGAACACTGTCGGGAATGGCTAGAAGATAAGACCAAACCCAGAAATTCAGATGCATTTTAGAAGGACCTTTGCACAAAAGATGACATTGTAATATACACTGACGGTGTCTGTCACCAAAGGTAAGTCAGGCTGGGGATACACAGTGAAGCAAAAATGGTGGCCCGAACTATTCAGGAAGAGACAATGGTGCGCACAGTTTAAACAACTTCAAGTCTAACAATGGAGGTAGAAGCACATGACACAAAGCACGTATGGCGCGCGCGCGCGTTTTGTGGTGTGTGTTTGTGTGTGTGTGTGTGTGTGTGTGTGTGTGGTGTGTGTGTGTTTGTGTGTGTGTGTGAGGGGGAGGAGTTGTTCTTATTGTTATCTTGTATGTGTGTGTGGCGCACGAGTGTGCGCGCGCACTTATATGCTGTATTCAATGGTCCTTGTTTCCCCTTTGTTCCTAAGTCATTTTCTGAACATTCACGCACGGAAAGTCACAACCACACACACACACACACACACACACACACACCACACCACACACACACACACCCACACACACACACACATCCACACACACACATCACACACCACACACACACACACACACCACACACACACGCACACACATCCACTACACACACACACACACCACACACACACACACACCACACACACACACACACACACACACACACACACGAACGTGTGCGTGTACGTTCGCTCGCTCTTACACACACACACACATATACACATGTGTGCATGTGCACGTCCACACCAGCACACGCATGCACACACACGCATGCACATAAGCGCACAAATGCACACACACACGCACATGCACACATGCCCAACACACAAAGACACACATACACACAGATATGTACACATATAACTATATGTAGATACGTGTGCTCACACAACACACTAATTACACACACACACACACACCACACACACACACACACACACACACACACACACAACACACACATACACACATAATGCACACGCACTTCCACACACACACACACCACGCGCACATACATAAAGGCACACACACAGACACGTGTACCACACACACACCACACACACACAACACACACACACACGACACACACACACACACACAACCACACACACACACACACACATACACACACAAACGCTCACACATGCCTGCACGCACACCACGCACACGCACACACACACCCACTCACACACACACACACACACCCACACACACACACACACAACACATGCGCCTCGCACCACACATGCCCCGCCTACACAATCATAACACATGTACCCCATGCCACACACACATACACACACGTGTACATCCACACACACACCACACACACACACACACACACACACACACACACACACACACACACACACACACACGCACACACACACAAATGGTACGTTGGGCTGATGCTGTGGGGTCAGACATCCGCCGAGTCGTAGCCACGAGACCCCTCTTCTTCAATGGTCTCATTTTTGTTGTTAATTTCATTTATCCATCAGCTTCAAATCATGCGTAGTGTGGTCTCAAAACTTAGCGATGTGTGGTGTAGCGTATATGGGACTAGTCCGCACGCAGTGACGCCTCCTTGATGAACTGAAACTGAACAACTTTCTTTTTCCTGTGCTTTGTGCTTTTCAATAGGAACAAAGGCCCTCAGGGACCTCAGGGTTCCCACCCCAAACTCTGGACCGCCACCTTTTTTGGGGGTTGGTTGAAGACGATAGGAAGGAAGGGATGTGGGATGAGACTGAAGGAAATGTTTTCAACTGTGATTACAGTCCGTTAGGATGAGACGTCAGGGGTCGTGGGAGAAGAGAGTGTGGGATTGAGACTGAAGTTCTTGAAATGGTTGTGGGGCCATGTTGATGTGACGAAGTGTCGTTGTGACCCACGTAACACCACGTTGCTTATCACCACATATTGTTGTGACCAAGTGTCGTTGTGACCATGTTTGTTGTGACCAAGTGTCGTTGTGACCACGTGTCGTTGTGACCAAGTGTCGTTGTGACCATGATTTTCAGTAGGCCTACTTTACTGAAGTATGCTCGACTTTGTGATGTGACCACATGCCGATGTAACCACATATCGTCGTATGGTCTTATCGGCAAGTGGCCACATCGGCATGTGGTCACATCAGCATCGGCATGTGGTCACATTGGCATGTGTTCACATCGGCATCGGCATGTGGTCACATCGGCTTGTGGTCACATTGGCATCAGCATGTGGTCAAATCGGCATGTGGTCACATCAGCATGTGGTCACATCGGCATGAACTGTCACGGCAGTCAATAGGATAAGACATCAGGGAGGAAGGGGTGGGATTAGACTGAAGGAAAAAGGTTTTACTCTGATGTTAATCCACAGGACCTAGCACACAAACCTGTCAACAACAACAGCTTCATCAGCCACCTTCAACGAATTATACCATTTCAGATATTCACTGCCATGCCCTCCAAAAAGTGTCTTCAGGTACCATACAAAGTAAGCGACTCAAAGTTCATCTGAAAAAGACAGAGAAAGACACTCAATGAGCTGCGTCACCTCGTCTCTGACAGAATCATTAGAATCAGCACTGTTGATAAGCGTGGGGAAGATAGTTAATCAGAATGCTATCGACTACGTTGATAAAGACCTGAGACAATTTAGCAATTGCTTTTACATCATCAGAGGCAACATGTCAAAATCATATGCCCCGGAAGACAGTGGAGCCATGGTTGTGTTGTCTTTGCTGAGATGGACTTGAGATTTTAGAGAGGTAAACATCCTCTCAGGTAGGGGTCATTGCTGGATTTTGCCCTAGGGTATGGAGTCTGAAGGGTCGGTTTTCCTCTGCACTTCTCTCCACACCCAGCCACTCACATGGCGGTTGGCCCCTTTGGTTGCTGGGCCCTAAGGGATAGATTGTCAGTTCAAGAGCAGCCCAGCGAAGCCAGATGTTAGACAATTTAGACACTCTTATTGGTTCCATTGTGACTTAGGCCACAAAGGAATTTTCTCGAAAGATCTCGTTGAAATGGCTGGAAGGCCTATATACTCCCAGCGTTCTGGCTCTGAGATCATTTTCTTCACTGAGCAGAGTGTGGTGAAGGCTGTGACGCTGGTTTTTTTATCCAGGTGTTTGTAAATGTAAAGGGCGGAAAAGCAACTGCCATTGTTGGGTTGGTGTGTAGGTCTAACAGGTGAAACCTGAGAAGCCATAGCATATAGCACATACTGTTCTGAGGTCGGTAGTTGGTATAGCTGGTTCGATCCAACCATGATTTGAAATAAAAGAGAGAGGGAACCAACAAGCTAGTGTTGGCATGGAAGATGATGTGCCCACCCTACTCTCATCCACTAGATCTCTCTCTTCCCCATCTCCTACTCCCCTCTTCCCTCCTTTCCATCTTATCCATCACCCTTACAAGTAGACACAACCTGTACGGAGGAGGAGTCGTGTGTCCAAAGAAAAAGTACTAGAGATTCTACTCGAGATTCAGTATGCAACTAGCGTTTCTCAACTGCCCTGTTTCCCTCAACGCATGGACAGAGCCCACACACGCGTTTTATCAGCACTCGATGTACACACCGGGACCCAGACTGTGCAGATCAAAAGACTATCTGAAAGCCAGCAAGAACAAATGCAGAGTTTGCGAACGAATCCAAAAGACGTTGCGAATGGTTCCAACATCGCAGACCCTTTGCGATACAAGCAGTGTGTAAACACTCGGAAGACGCAGAGAAAACGATTATGAGGATACCAAGAGCAAACATTGAGTACAAGCTACAAAGCACAGGAAGGTTGTGCCAATGATACCAAGTACAAAACGCGGTGTGTACATAATTCCAAAAGCAAAAACTCTTTACTGCTGTAGAAATACAAACTCGGTCAGGCACAGAGATAGCATATAAGCCGTGAAAATTCAAAGCTTAGATGTAAAGTAAATGCAGTAAAGATCTGTTTAAGGTACAAAAGATCTGTCAAACAGAGAAATGAAAATCAGTTTAAGAGCTTTGAGCATGTATTTGGTTGTGTGAGCATTAACAAAGTTTTAGCATCAATCATTAGACAACAACAACAACAACAACAACAACAACACCCAGAACCTTGAATTGTATCCTCTTTTTGTCTGCTTTAAATATCATTTGAGTACGAGAATGATTTTAGATTCAATGAAAATGTCGAGCTTATTTCTGCTTCTTGGCATGGATGGATTTTTAACTGAAATGTATGACGTGAATTTGAAAAGAAACTGCAAACTTTGTCCTATTTTATTTGATGTCTCAAGTTAACACACACAGTCAAAAAGCATGATGCATTTATGACCATGATCATTAAGTTTTTCAGGGTTGTGAAGGTTATATGTGCCTGTGTGTTAGATGTAAGTCCGCTATGTGTGTGATAAATGGATCATTTATGACTGAATGGAGGCCAGACTTGTAAGAACGCTTTTTCTTTTCTCTATTTGAATTTTAATCATCTAATTAACACCCACCTCTCTCTCACTCTCTCTCTCACTCTCTCTTCTCTCTCTCTCTCTCTCTCTGTCTCTCTCTCTGTCTGTCTGTGTCTGTCTGTCTCTCTCTCTCTCTCTCTCTCTCTCTCTCTCTCTCTCTCTCTCTCTCTCTCTCCACACCCCTCTATTGCTTCTCTTTTATCGTTATTGTTCCCTTCACTTTTAATTTCTTTCCTAAATGCAGAAAACGAGATGTAGAATGTATACGTCGATGCGTTTTTTCAATTGTTTGTAATGGTGCATGTCTGGGCTTGGGCTTGTAAAAAAAGGTCAAGATAAAACGGTATTGCTGCTGAAAGAAAAGCACTAATGTAGTTTCAAATGCTCTATAATGCAAATCCCACTACCGTACAAACGCGACGTAACCCCATGTATATGGTACTAGTCAGCAGCTGTAGTGTAGTGGGCAGCTTCCGGTTTGCTGTTACATCTGGTATGGCATCGGCAAACAAACAGCTCACAGAGGAGACGAAAAAATACATTGTGACGTTGATAGACCAAGGGCTTCGGGTGTGTTTGAGGTGGCAAATGTGTTGAACTTGAACAGGTCAACCGTCGGGAAAGCTTAAAAGCGCTATTGTGACAGAAAAACAGTAGAAAACAAACCTAGGAATTGTAGGCCCAGAGTGTTCACAAACGGGTGCGTGTCTGCACTGTCAAAGATGGTAAAAAACGGAACAGATCTGCCACAGTTTCCGAAATTTCAGCCGAATTCTGTGCATCCACCTCCGTTGAAGTCAGACAAAAGACGATCAAGCGAACGCTGCATGGACGTGGCTATGCAAAGCGTCCCCCAGTGAAGAAACTAGTCATCAAGGAAGTGAACAGAAAGAAGCAGCTGGAGTACTGTAGGAGTAAACTCACTGGACTGTGAACGATTAGCGGGAAAATGTTATTTTTAGTGATAAAATGACCACTGTGATCAAACCCAATGGACGTGTAAAATTATGGAGGAAAGTCGAAGAGAAGTGATCAGTGCTTTCTCTGTGCAGCGTCCATCTTGGCCCGAAGACTACATTGAAATGGATGGTGTGGGGATGCATTTCGTATGACAGAGTTGAAAGACTGGTGTCGTCGTGGAAGGCAATATGAACAGTTAGAAGTACACTGACGTGCTGGAAAACAACTTTCTGTCGTTTGTTGCCGATCACACTACGCAAACAAACATTGGTACCTGCAAGAAGACAACACCCCTGTTCACCACTCGGCTCACACCGAGACCTGGAAGCGACAGTGCAGAGTTCCCGTGTTTTTCTGGCACCCTGAAAGTCCAGATCTAAATCTGATCGAGAACGTGTGCCAAGCCCTCAAGACTCACGTGAAAAAAACAACAACAACAACAACAACAAACAAAAAAACATTCGCCAGATCAGTACTGTGGCAGATTTGCGCTGTGCACTCACCGCTTGCTGGAATCAACTGACTGTTGCCTACCTCCACCCCCTCTACTACTCTCTTCCTAGATGCTGTCAGCATGTTTTGAGTCGGAAGGGTCAGATTATCAAGTACTAGGAAGTTGAGTCCATCCTGAAGGTAAGAATGATAAGTTTTCAGCAACAGGTGCCTTTAGGGAAGGCAGCGCCGAAGTGCCGAAAGGGGACAGACTTTTTGTCCCATATTGTAGTCAGACAAATACAAGGACGAGCAGAAACAAATACAAATGACCTTGATTTAATTCAAACGAAAGTAAATGTGAAATGAGGCAGGGAACAGTAAACAATAAACAACAAACAAGCAGGGTAACTCCTGCTCCCACAAGAAAAATAACTCCAAAGGAATGCTGCTTACGACACCACAATTGCCTAGCAGACATGATAGTACAACAATATAACGAAATATTTAACCAAATTGTAGTTATTCAGAAAGGATGGAGTAAAATGCCATGATCTCAGAAACTCAGATTAGCTAACTTGACTCATTGGAATCCACCATTAAAAAAAAAGAACAAGCGAGTGGGGGAAATATTAAATAAGATATAAGACTATAGTATATGCCATTTGTTTTTAATTAGCTGCAAGTGAATTAATGCTGAAGCTAAGGCTTCCACAACTTTCATAAGCTCAGAATCAGTCAGCTGGCTGCCTGAAATGTTGTATAGTTAAGGGAGGAAAAAAATACCAGGGACAACTATCTAAAAGTGTATTTGTTAGCGCAGTAATCTCCGAGGTTCTTTCTGTTAAAATATGGAGGAAGAACTTATTTAAGGCATAATATACCAGAGACACAAGATAGGATATCTCCCCCCCCCCCCCCCTCACACACACACACACACACACACACACACACACACACACACACACACACACACACACACATTACATTATGTGCCCAACTGATAATTTTGTCCCTGCATTCACAGCGGCTGTGTGTGTAGGGGCGACAAAGCATGCCGTAACACGGCTGTCTTGAAAACAGCTCGCCTTGATCGTCGTCATTTGAGCAATTTTCTGACAGCACATGTCGACAGAAAGAACATGGTGGGCTGCCTGCTTGAGCATCTCATAGGTTTGTACAAAGCCACAAACCCTGTCTAATTATAAGTCATTAAGTCGAAAGTTCAAACAACATGATGGAGCACAACCCATAGATAATCCTGGTGCATTACAGATCGTTCCAGAATCGGACATAGTAATGCAATGCAAATGCATGGAACTTTCTAGAACAATGGAAAACGATGTTGTGTAACAGCTCAATAAAGAGCATGGAACTTTCAAGAAACAGTTTTTCTGGAGGCTTCTTGCTCAGCTCTACTCAAGACTCGCTAGGGATCAGTTGTAGAACATCACGAGAAATGGTAAATTTTTAAGTGTGTTAGAAGAAATTACGTTGAACTGTAACATGGCACACTACTTGAGGTCAGCGAACTCGAATTCAGTCAGTCGGCAAGAGAACTCAAGTGCAAATGGTACGTGCAAAGAGTGACCCCCTAAATTAGAGGTAAACAGTGTTTAGCTTAGCTTTGGAAGTTTGCTGTGTTCAGTGCACAACAGGGATTCAGTACTAGCTCAGTGCTGCTGAATCCCGTACAATGCACCGTCAAGCAATGAGAAGACGTCTTCCTGACGCGGATATAGCCAGCGGGGGCGGAATGCTGGCGTCTGGCTCTTCCCATCACCAGGTAGCGGCTGCTTTGGGTATTGTTTCTCAAATGTGGAATCAATAATAGGACACAGGGATGGTCATCATGTGGCATTCTGATGGGGTACCATGCATCACTTTGCAGAGAGGACAGATTTCTCGGTCGGTGGTCAGACTCGACGCCAGCCGTTCATTAACGCTACATAGCTGCGTAAGAACCTCCAGCATGCCACAGGCAATTGAATTTCTACTCAAACTGTGAGAAGAAGGCTTCAGCAGGTAGGACTTGCCTCCAGAGCACCAGCTATCCTCATTCCTTTGACCGGAAACCATCAGCGAGCCAGACTGCAATGGGCTGAAGATCATCGTCATTGGACTGCAGCTGACTGGACCCCCTGTTCAGCGACGAGTCCAGATTTTGTCTGGATGTGACAGATCGACGTCGGGGGGGGGTGGAGACAACCAGGAGAAGGATTTCATAGTACTCACGTAGCACAACAAGGCCCCATGGTGAAGGTTCAATCATGATTTGGGGTGGCATTTCCATGTAGGGCACGACGGACCTGTATGTGCTGCAGAACGGCACCATGAATGCGGTCAGGTACCGTAAAGAGATTGTGTCCGCCCCATTGTGCGACCCTATGCTGGTGCAATAGGTGAAGGCTTCATTTTTAATGGACGACAATGCCCGCTGCCACTGTGCTCATGTCATCAGTCAGTATCTGCACGACGAGGGGATTGAACAAATGGAATGGCCAGCTCGTTCTCCAGAACTTAATCCCATTGAACATGTTTGGGTCATTACTGGGTGGGCTGTACAAGCACGACATCACCAGCCTCGGACATTAGGTGACCTTGGAATTGCTCTCCCTGAGGAGTGGGGCAGAGTTCCCCAGCAGCCGAGAAGAAAACTCATGCAGCATGTGGAGGCGCTGCAGGGCGGACTGCGAAGCTCACGGGGGTCACACTCATTACTGACTGTTTATTTTGTCATGTTTCCACTTTTGTGAATGTTAACTGAATAAAATGGCACTTTTCTTCCATGCCCTGTTTATGTTTGATTTCAGGGGCTACCTTTATTATTATATTGTTGTTGCTCTAATTACAAGCACATTTTCCAGAATGAAATTTCTTTGTCTTCAAAATGAACCAGAAATGAGACTCAACCATTTTGTTTTCAATAATTTATTTCAAAATTTCTCACAGCACTGTGTTCAACATCTGATTCTTAGCAAGTGTTGAGTAGTATATTCCAGGATTCTAAAGAGACTTCCACAATAATTATCCAGTGTAGATACACGCCGTGTCGTGAGTCAATGTCACATTAAACGTACACTGCCGTGAGCAACAACACATAGACCTACCTGTATCAGCCCCTAATAGTAACTGAAAGCGAATTGGTTGCAAGACCACCACCCACCAGTACCACCCCCCACTTCACCTATCACACACACACACACACACACACACACACACACACACACACACACACACACACGTGCGATCACTCAACAATAACTGAAACGAGCTGGTTACATCGGCACATTTCTTGTTTGCCCTGTGTATAGAATATGCTTCTGATTTTCTTACCATAAATTTTAAGTAATTTTCCAGCAGCCATTAACTGGTAATCAGGTCAGGATGTGATTCTAACCATTTCAGAAGTTTCGTTTCATTACTTTGTTTCCTCTTTTCAGACCAGGTGTTGAATGTGTACATGAAGGGTTGATGGCTGAGTTTAAAGGTAAAACAAATATATAGCTAGGGCCACGTTTCACTTCTCCTGGGATTGGGATTCCAGCCACCGCCATTACCCCACACAGACCGATAGGAAACCAGCACATAAAATCCGTCACAGCAACAGTAATCAACCGTCGAGCTATGGTCATGTCCCGTGACACTTTCGTAGAATTATTCTTTTAAAGCATTATCCTGTATTGACCTGTAGATTAAAGCCTGTCCAGCAGATATACATAATAATAAAACGAAATTCAGTACAATTAAAACACTAAAAGAATAAGCCTTTCCTTTGAAATCTTGTCTTGTGACTGGCAAAGGGATACAAATACCTGTCTGGCTGTAGAATTCCCAGTGTGATACCATTGGCAGTAAAGGCACCAATGCTAAAAGACAGCCTGAAAACCACATAAACAGGCAGGCCACTACCGCTGATTTCCCATCAAATCTCTTGTGGTGAAAGGAAAGTGAATGACAACGAAGCGGTCGAGTGTTATGAACCAGATGATGAAAGCTGAAACCTCACTAGACAGCAGAGACAGAAATCCAGCCACTTTACAGGCCGCACACTGTTTCTCCACGTGTCATCATTGTGAAGATATCGTCCACGGAACTGCTGCTCATCAGCCACACCAATAACAGCCATGTAGACACCCATCAGAAGGTCAGATACGGTGAGATTGGTGACGAACACACTGAAGCCACTTGAAGACGTCATGCTCTTTGAAAACAGACGTGTACTACAGCAGCAGACGTTGCCAGTCACTGACAGACAAACGATCAGCCACAGAAACAGGCGGTATGTCCACGACTGCAACAGATCTTTACACGAAGAAATTTCATCCTTTGGAGCAACGCAAACTGATGCATCAATGTTGTAGGGAAATATGTCTTCACAGCAGAGTTTCCTATTTTGAGTGGATAGAAAGCGCAGATAATGAAGCCCTTTTAAACAGGTCGTATGGAAAACGTTCCACAGGGCTGCTATCCATGTAAAGGTGAGTTAACTGTGGAGTGTGCTGAAAGCCAGACAGGCTGATGGTGTGCAGGGAAGTGGAGGTTAAATTCAGTGTTTGTATGTGTGAAAATAGTGACAGATCTTTGGCTTCAAACACAGTTAGCATGGTGTGGGACAGGTCTATCACGGTCAGTGCTATTTGTTGGTAGACAGAGAGGACTGAGAACTCTGAAGGGTGGTGAGAGGATTGCTAGACAGGGAGAGAAATTGTAAATTTCTTAAAGGAAGTAAAGTAGTCACGTTGACGGACTGCAATTTATTTTCGCTCAGGTCAAGAAATACTAAGTTTATCAATTGTATGGTGGGCAATGCGGATATAGAACAGTGTGATAAATCCACACCAATGAGGAAAGTGTTGTTCGCCACATCAGACAGTGTCATACCGGAGCCTGTAGCATCCAGGAAACGGAGCTGACTGAACTCTGCTGCTGTAAAAGGATGGGCACAGAGAAAACGTGTGACCCTGACAAACGCAGGTTATAGGACACATCATCGTCACACGCTAATTCATCTTCTCGTTTAGGACAGTGAGGCCAGTCATCACATATGTGGTCGATGTGCAAACAAATGAGCGAAATTCTGCATCGAAATAGTCCTGGACATTTTTCTTCATCACATCGCTCTTCATCCTGGTGGTCAATACAATCGTACGGTCCATTGCACCGTGTGTAGACAGGCAGACAGTCATTGAAGTCACAGGACAACGATAGTGACTTGCAGGACAGGACTCGCTGGAATTCATTGGGATGGAGATAAAGCGTGTTTCTGCCATCAAAATTGACCATAGCAGGAGGACGAATTGGATAGTAGTCAAAAATGTCCCATCTGATTTGCTCACAGCTATGTTCATCTGATTGGTCATGACAGTGGAACACCACGTCACACACTTGATTGAAGTGCACACACTGACCACTTCTACATTCAAAGGTTGGTACACGGGGGATCTTCACAGAAAGATTCATCACTTTTATCCTGACAATCAGTTACAAAGTCACATACCAGACTAAAGGATATCACCGTAGAATCACCACTGCATGTGAACATGTAGAAAGAAAAGTGACAGGGTGTTCTGTTGAATCGTATGTGTCTGTGGTCGCCAAACAGTGAGGAAACCGGAGAAGAACGTTGAACTCTTGCTGACACATTTCAGACTGGGTGGGATCACACAGTAGGAATGTGTGTGTCACGTGACCACCAGGACATTTTTTCATATATCGCTGTCCTGAAAGCAGGACAAGTTCCCTGGGTTTCAACGGGATGTCCCCGGCATGATAAGGATTTTGTTCAGTCCTGTTATTTGTAAACTCACAAAATGCGCTGTAAGTGAAACCGCTTTGGCGTGCTTTAAATCCCAAGAAGGCGCCCTAAGATTATACACTGCTTTGCTGCATGTCGAATGATATTACGGGCATGGAAAGAGTGGTGATGAACTGTTCCGTCATTGTGGATTAAACTGTCTACATACATACTTGGCAGTGTTTGGTCATTTGTATATAAACCAGTAAATACGTCATTGAGTCTCTGTTCATGTATTTTTGTTTTATTCAGTACTGTGTGAATGGTGTCAACAATACATTTCGGCAAGCTTAACATGCCACCAAGTGAACTACAATACTGAGATGCCTTTTGGGAGCGTTGACACGCCGTGGCAGAGCCTTCATCTCTGTTGTTAGTTTTGTCGACATCATGCAGATTGCTGACGATGCTGTAGCAACGGTCACACACATTGCTATCATCCCCTGACACTCATGACTGCTGTAGGGACACTCCCCTGTTTCATCCCGCCCGTCTTCACACTCTGTCTTCAGGTTACAGGCCACGTGGGGATGGAAGCTGGTGTAATGCCTCACAGAACAGTTCCAGAAACCACTGGATATCTTATGAGGCATCTGACTCTCCGGGAAGAATGAAAACAAAAGTCTGAAGCTAATGCGACCTGACCCAATAGTTTTCTTAAATATAACACCAACTTGGCTGACCTTATGCAGACTGGGAAAATCACTCTCACAAAACCCAGAATGCCAGAATTCCTGACGTCTGCTTATTTGAAAGGCGTTTGTGATTCTCGCGCAAATCGTAATAGACTGTGTCATGTTGAGACTTACGATACAGTGTCAGCATCGGTCTGTAAAGCAGTTTTTGTTTAAAAGTCACCATTAGTGCGTGTTTGGGAGGTATCGGTAAATCCATAATGTATTGACATGCCTCAGCATCACTCATATTTTTGTTTTCCATGAGAAATCCGGATGACTGAGATGTCATCACAATATCAATATAGGGAAATGCGTCATAAAATCCAAATATAAGTGACCAACATTGAACTGACTCATCCTCGAAAGCGTTTCTCTGTGCCCACAGCCCGAACCCAAAGAGGAGTCAAACGTTAGCGAATGCATCAAACGCAACAAAGTTGGACATAGACATCTAAATGCGAACGAATGTCCATCAGTAATGAAACGAACAGATCTGCTGGATATGCGAGAGTCAATGGAGAAGTATGCAGAATGGGGAAAAACGAAAAAAAAGTAAAAATAAGAGAGAAAGCGCCTTTTATAATACCAAAAATTATAAGTGGAGAAAATATATTATCTTGGCATACACTTGTCATTTTTTTTCTGCAGAATTAGTTGCTCTTCTAATGTCCCTAAAGTATGTTTTAAATTCTTCCATAGAAAATTGTCCACTTTTTGCTGTAGAGTGATTCAAAGTCAGCCCTTCTGCCTCACAACCTCTAAATCCAAAGATTCGTTGTAATACTGTTACAGAAATTAATTACGTGACAGATCTCCTATCGATGAAACATGTTACTTGATTGTCCAAGAGCAATGAATACAGTGCAAAATTCTGGTACTAATATTTCACATGATAGATCGATTCCACTGACTTTACCTAAAATATTAAATAATTGTTTTTCTTTGTTCGTTATGCCCACATCTATTACACAGTCCAGTAGGAACTTACATTAACTTTCAACAACCCCTCATATACAAAAAGAAATCACACACACACACACACACACACGCGCACACGCACACGCGCGCGCGCACACACACATGCACGCACACACACACACACGCACACACACACACACACGCACGCACACACACACACACACACACACACACGCGCGCGCGCGCGCGCGCGCACACACACGCACACATACCATTACACAATCTTTCAGTAATCACGTTACGTTGGAAGACTTTAAATTGAAAGAAGAAGAAGAAGAAGACAACAACAACAACAACACACACACACACACACACACACACACACACACACACACACACACGCGCACACACACACACACACACGCACGCACGCACACACACACACACACACACACACACACACACACACAAACTTTTTAAAAGATCGTCTTTTTAATCGATAGCCTACGCAAGCGATCCACGGTTTCCTTCGACACACTCTTTCGCTAATAAAGAGGCACGAAACCATCTGGAACCTGAACACAGTTCCAGTCAACACACATGAAACAACCCGGAACCTGAACACAGTTCAAATCAACAGACATTAAACCAACTGGACCTTAAACACAGTTCAAATCAACAGACATGAAACCACCTGGAGCCTAAACACAGTTCAGATCAACAGATATGAAACCACCCAGAACCTGAACACAGTTCAATCAAACAGACATGAAACTGACCGGAACCTGAGCACAGTTCCACTCAACAGACATGAAACCACCCGGAGCTTGACACAGTTCAAATCACAGACATGAAACCACCAGGAGCCTGAACACAGTTCAAATCAACAGGCATGAAACCATCCGGAGCCTGAACAATTTCAAATCGTCAGACATGAAACCACCCAGAACCTCAACACAGTGCAAATCAGCAGACATGAAACCACCCAGAACCTCAACACAGTTCAAATCAACAGACATGAAACCATCCGGAGCATGAACACAATTCATGACAACCCCTTTCTTGGATTTTTTCCAGGAAAGTTTTTTTTTTTTTTTTTAACTTTCCAAGGAGAGGTGCCGGGGAAATCTTCTTCAAATATGTTAGGGCAAAAGTACCAGAAGACTGCTTTGTATTATGTCACCGATAAAGTTTTATAATTTCTGATATGCGATACTTACGTGCTTGATGTATTCATGGCATGAGGATGGTTATTCTTGGACATGAATTTCAAGTGTTCTGTTAGATTCTTCTAAAACGTTTCGTTTTATTTTTTTTTTTAAATTTCAATGTGTGTTGCTTTTCATGAAATGCTTCTTTCACGCATAGCATCTTGGTTGACATCAGTCAACTACAGAGGCTTAGGGGAATGTTTTACTCTTTTTTGCAGTTACAAATGGAGCATGTTTTGTCATAGATATCAGTAAATGACTTGTCAGTCAGTCAGCCATTTCCCTGACTGCTGGGGTCGGGGGGGACGTGATGAGGCAGCTGCCGTTTCTCTCCAGGCTCTTCTGTTGGTGGCTGTCTTGAGGAGATCTGGCATGGTCATTTTGTTCCAGTCCTTTATATTGTCAGACCAGCTCTTTCTCTGCCGTCCTCGTTTGCGCCCTCCTTCAACGGTACCTTGAAGGATGGTTTTGGAGAGGGTATTGTGACGAATGACGTCGCCAAACCATGCCATCTTCCGTCGTTTGACGGTTGCCAGAAGTGGTTTGTGGGGCCCAACTAGGTTAGTGACCAGGTTTCCGCAGGTGCCATCTTTGGACAGGGTCGCTCCCAAGTACCTGAAGCTGGTTACTTCTTCCAGGGGCTCACCATTCATGGTTATGCTGGTACTGCTGCTAGTCGTGCTGTTGACCATGACCTTTGACTTCTCTGTGCTGACCTCCATGCTGTAGGCACTTGCTCTTGTGACAAGATTGTTTGTAAGATCCTGGAGCTCGGTGTTGCTGCCCCCCATGAGGTCGATATCGTCTGCGAAATGAAGGTTGCAGACCGGCCTGCCGCCAATGCTGATGGAGGTTTGGTGTTCTTCGAGGGTCTCTTGCATGATTCTCTCTCAGAAAGATGTTGAAAAGGACTGGAGATAGTAGGCACCCTTGCCTGACTCTGACTGTAGTCGAGAGAAGAACTGACCCTGCTAGCTATTGAGAAGTACTGTGCTGCTGGAGTGTTCGTAGAGGGCCTGGATGACTTGGACGAGTCTCTCATCAATGTTGAAGTCTCTGAGAACTGCCATAGGCCGTTGTGCCCACCCAGTCGAAATGCCTTCTTAAAGTCAATGAAGTTGTGGAAGAGGTCCTTTTGGTGTTTGTAGATGCTTTTCAATCAGGACTCAGCAGTTGAAAATTTGTTCCACAGTGCTCCACCCTTTTCTAAAACCTGCTTGTTCTTCTGATAGCAGTTCCTCAGCCTTGGATTTCAGCTGGTTGAGGATGATGCGAAGCATGACTGCTGGGGTGGCTGATCAGACTTATAGTCCTGAAATTTTGGCATTGTTTGAGGTTGCCTTTCTTGGGTAAGGGAATCACCAATGACTGGGTCCACTCTGTTGGCCACTTCTTTTCTGTCCCGATCTTCTGACAAAGCATTGTTAGTGCCTCTGTGGTCTCTTTCCCTCCGTATTTCACAAGTTCAACTGGGACATTGTCCACCCCTGGGATTTCCCTGGCTTCAGACTCTGTATCGCGGCCTCACTCCTCCTTCTTGGAGACCGTTCTCACTGTCTGCGGGTCGTTGGTTGGCAGGACTTCTGCATGGATCTGTCTGGGTTAGCTGGTAATTTGCCATCCAGTATCTTCGATGACCGCTGTCAGTTTGCCATTCTTGGTTCGATGACCGCTGATCTTGAGTTAGTCTTGAGGGTGTGTGTGTTGTAGGCTTCTTTGCTGTTCCCTGCTTCCATGCCTTTTTCGATTGCTTCGCACTGCTCCTCTATCCAATTTTCCGTGGCTGTCTTCATCTTCTTCCTGACTTCTCTGTTCATCCTGGCTTCTTCGTTGCTGGAGTGTTTCTTTTCTCTTAGTTCCCGCCTCTTGTCACATAGATCTAAGACCTCATTTGTAATCAAAGGCTGGATCTTCTTCTGCTTCTTTCCCACAACTTCTTCAGCTGTTGTCGTTAGCACCTCTTTGATGTTAATAGCAAGGTGCCTACATCGCTGTCCACTAAGTTGAGGGCAGCAACTTCCCGCCTACTTGAGCCTGGAACACCTCTGCAATTTCGGGGTCCTTCAACTTCTCTAGGTCAAAGCGAATGCGGGGGTTCTTAGACTTGTACCAGACTGAAATGCCTCATCAGAATCAGTGATCAGATAGATGCTTGATAGAGATAAATTGATGTTAATGTTGTTCTCAGCTTTTCTTCTTATCACAGTCTCCTTAACTTATTTGTGTAATCTCTGTATTGACAAGAGCTACACTCCTGATATTCTTAGGGAAGCCAAAATCATTCCTGTCCATATATTTTAATTTGTGCAATCTCTGAATTGACAAAAGCTATATTCCTGATATTCTTAAGCAGGCCAAAATTATTCTTGCCTATAAATCTGGAGAAAAGAATGGTCCCTCAAATAACAGACCTATTTCAATATTAATAATTCTGTTCAAACATTTATGTCTCTAATCATTTTTTGTCACACGTTTCGTAGAAAAACTTGCTTCGTCCACATCAATCAGGGTTTAGAGAAAATCATTCATACCAAACTGCTTTAACTAGCGTTGTCTGGGATTGGCACCTGAATATGAACGAAAAAACAATTTACGTGGGTATTGCTTATCGACTCTACAAAAGCTTTCCATGCCATTAACCATAATTTGCTGCTACCCAACCTGGCCTTATAAAGAAATGCTGCCTAGCCTTTTCTGTTGTTAGACCCTTCTTTTCTACCCATCATCATAAGGTTTTCTCGGGTAACGAACAATTCCTATTCCAGACACAAAACTGTGGTGTCCCCCAGGGATCTGATCTTGGTCCACTTCTTTTCTTCGATCTATACTAATGCTCTTTCCTTGTGCAGTTCGCAAGGCGTGTGTGAATCACATGTAAGCGAGACGTCTATTCATTTGTGCCATTAGGATATAAAATAATTATTCACGACTCTGCAAAACGATGTCAGTCACGTAACGGAATGGACTAAGCTGAATTACATGTCCTCGAACCATAAGAATCCCTAAATAAATGATGATAACTTCGCGAAAAAAAAAACGACAAAAAATAACCTTCAGTCTGTCTTCTACGCACTTTGGTTATACAGCCAATCAGGAAGTAGATACTCTTAAACTCCAAGGAGTTACCACTAGCAATAATTATCCTGGTCACCGGATTTTGACAGATCATGTTAACGCATTTCCGAACAGTTACTTCAGCTCTCGAAACTTGAGAAATTTCCTCTATGTTGCAACACAAGAAAGTCTTCTACGCATTTATGTCATTACCTATCCATTATGCCTGAACACTCTATAAGATATGTTCTGCAACCATATGGAATATGTAAACAGAATCCATTGACGCTCTCTGAAACCTGTACTTTTAAAATCTACCAGTTTACTGACTATTGTAGACTATTCGGCACTGGATATCCTGCCACCATCAAATAATCTACGGCAGAGGATAGCTGTTGTGATGTATCCAATAATGATTGGCTTTGCGTCTCTACACCAGCCATACCATTTCCTCGAAATCAACCCCGATACACAGATAATATTATAATCAGAAAACACAGAAGTGATCTGTTTAAGTCTAGCTATGCCTACAAGTGAGGGACACTTTGGAGCTCCTTACAAAGTACATCGAGGATATAAGAAGTATCGCTTCCTTTAAATCAGCTTATAAACCATTCCTATTTCAGGCACTAAAACTTCAAACTCCATTACATATTAAATGTCATGTTGTTTTCCCACGCTCAATCGCATGCAAGAAAAAAAAATGTAACATACTGAGCTTATTCTTTAACCCTCAATAAAGGATTATTTTTATTGACTTCACACACACACCACACACACACACACCACACACACACACACACACACACACACACAGCCACACACCCACACGCACACACACACACACCACACACACCCACACACACACTCACACACACACACGACACACACACGCACTCACGCACGCACGCACGCACGCCACGCACGCACACACACACACACACACACACACACACACACACACGCCATACACACACTCGCGCGCGCGCGCGCGCGTGCGCGCGCACACACACACACACACCACACACACACACACACACACACACACACGAGTGCAGGATGTAAAAAAAGCTGGTGATCTTATTCTTTAA
>JADBJO010028381.1:5000-7500 GCA_016801955.1 Conus betulinus
GCTGACTGACCGTTCCTTGGAGCTCCAGATGTTCCGTAGCTGTACGGATGTTTGCCCTGGCCTTTCCGATCCTTGTTTCTAACATCGGCGTCTGTGCCCCCCTGCTTGTCGACGACACTGCCCAGGTAGGTAAAGGCTTCTACTTCCTCTAACGTCTCGCTGTCCAGCATGATCGAGTTGGTGCTGACAGTGTTGGCCTTGAGAATCTTGCTCTTGCCTTTATGGGTGTTGAGCCCTACTTGTGCTGATATGGCTATGTTGCTTGTCTTCTCTTGCATCTGATTTTGAGTACTGCCAGGTCATCGGCGAAGTCCCAAATCGTCAAGCTGCGTCCAGGGTGTCCATTGGATCCCATGTCTTCTCTGAACTGTTGAGGTCTTCATGATCCAGTCGATTGCCAGTAGTTAAATAGAAATGGTGAAAGCAGGCAACCTTGCGTGACACCAGTCCTCACCTTGAATGCCTTCATGAGCTGCCTTCCATGGCTGGCTCTACAGTTCACGGCCTCGTATGACTTTCTGATGATGGAAGTGATCTCAGCCGGCACACCGTAATGTCGGAGAAGCTTCCACAAGGTGTCTCGGTCTGCGCTGTCAAAGGCTTTCTCACAGTCGATAAAGTTGACATACAGGGATGAGTTCCACTCGTTCGATTGCTCAACAACGATGCGAAGCGTTGCGATGGGTTTGTACGGGGTCAATCCTTGCGAAAGCCAGCCTGCTGGACACGGAGTTGAGCATCAACGGGATCCTTTAACCTGTTTAAAATGGCTCTGTTGAAAACATTTCCTTGCACGGACAGCAGTGCGATTCCTCTGTAGTTCGCGCGGTTATTACAGCTGCCTTTTCTTGGGAATCTTGATATGGTATCCCTCCTTCAAGTCTGCTGGCACTTATCCTCCTCTTCCCAGATCTTCTTGAAGAGAGGCCAAAGCATCTCTACTGTGGTCTCTCTGTTTTCAGCGCCTCCGCAGGGATATTGTCAGGTCCTGCCCCTTTCCGTTTCTTCAACTGTTTGATGGCCTTCCCAGTTCTCTTCTTTGGTTGGTGCGCCCGTAGCCTTTGGGCAGGTCTGAGTCAGCCTCTTCGATGTCTGGAGGGTTCTCTGGCGGTGGTCTGTTTCAAAGCTCTCCTCGAAGTGCTCAACCCACCTGTTCTTCTGCTGTTCTTCTCTGTGAGATGCCTTCCCTCTCTGTATTTTATTGATCGTTCTGGCCTCATGTACTTTGCTGCCAGCTTCTTGGTGGTGTCGTACAGAGCTTTCATGTTTCCCTGTTTTGCTGCTTGTTCGGCTTCTGTTGCTTGGTCGTCTACATAGTTCATCTTGTCTGTTCTGATGCTCTTCTTTGCTTGTTTGTTTGCTTCAGTGTGTTCTGCTTGTGCTTTGACCTTCTCTGCTCTTGTTCGGCAGATGTTGATTGCCGCTTTCTTTCTCTTTCCTGTTTTATCTTGCATAGGCTGTCCGCCGAGATTCCATTCTTTGTGTTGGGTGCTTACTGTAGCCAAACACTTCCTGGCATGTTGATGATACTGCCTCCTTGATCTCCTTCCACTTGTCCTCTAGTAGTGTACCGTCTTCCTCTTCCAGTAGTTCTTGCAGTACTTGAAACTTGTTGCCTAGAGTTGTTCTATATTCTTGGTTCTTGTTAGTATCTCTCAGTAGAGCTGTGTTGTACTTGTGTCGTACTGCATGTGCTGCCATCAAATTCTTATTTAACTTCAATTAAGCCTGGCTACAACGAGGTGGTGATCCGAAGCGACGTCTGCTCCTCTCTTTGCCCTCACATCCTACATGGATCTTCCGAATTTCCGTATTGATGCAGATGTGGTGAATCTGGTTTTCTGTTGTGTGGTATTGTGAAAACCCAGGTGGCCTTGTGGAAGTTCTTGTTGGGGGGAAAACGCTGTCACCTATGACAAAGCTGTTTTAAGTGGGCATAGGTCTGCCAGTCCTTCACCGTTCTCGTTCATGTACCCCAGTCCATGGCTTCCTAATATGATTTCGTACCCAGTGTTGTCCTTTCAAATCTTGGCATTAAAGTCCCCATCCGGATGGTGATATCTCTCTCTGGGTACTTTTCTATGATGGACTACAGTCTATCGTAGTACTGATCCTTGTTAGTTTCTCACTGTCATTTGTAGGAGCATAGCACTGTATTACATTCATGTTGATCTTCTTCTTCTTGGTTCTGAAGGATGCCGTGATGAATCTTGGGCCATGAGCTTCCCACCCAATAAGCGCTCTCTGAGCTGTTGTAGACAACATCAATGCGACTTCTTGGGTGTGGTGGCATTGTCCTCTTCATATTCTGAGTACAGCAGCATCTTTCCCGTGGTCAATCGTTTCTGTCCAGACTGTGTCCATCGGGTTCCACTGACTCCCAACCAGGGTTAGGTTGTAGTTCTTCATCTCTGACGCTACTTGGAACGTCTTTCCTGTTTCATTCATGGTCCTGACGTTCCATGTTCCGATATTGGCTGCCCTGGTTGAAAGAAAGGCG
>JADBJO010028382.1:0-20204 GCA_016801955.1 Conus betulinus
TTGCTGGCGGCATACAAACAAACAAACAAAAAACAAACGGACGAAGACAGAAACACAACCTGGCGCTGGTGATTAGGAGAGTGTTAGGAAAAGCAGTCACCTCCACCAGGGTCGAACAGTCCCTTTTCACTTCAGTGAAAAGCTAATCCGCATTCCATTCCTTGTTCTCCAAACCGCAAAACCATCTGATGAATGTCATCTTTACTTCACATGGTTCCGGTTTGCAGTCCGGATGTTCGCTAAATGTTAACAAGTCCGTAAATATTAGCATCTATTGTCAGCCTAATTGTTTTTCTTCAAAATTGTTGGAGCACGTCACAGAAAGTCCAATTTCGCTCTGTAAAAGAATGCATTGAAAAATAAATCCTGAATATATCCTTCGATGCGGACCAGCTGACCGTATCCCATGTCTTGTGCGTGTGTAGAAATTCATTCTGTGTTTCACACATATAAACAAGACGAACCAAAGCCTAGCCAGTTGGTGAAGGTCGTAATGACACGTTACTGTTATCATAGTTTTAGACTGAAAGTCAGTAGACCTGCTAATACCGACAGGCGGTGTGTTTCTTGCCGGCTGGCCACTATAGATCTGCAAATTGGGTGAAAAGAAGACGTTAGAATCTCGGGAGCATGTAGAGCCCGGCGCCCCCCCCCCCCCCCCCCCCCCCCCCCCCCCTCCCTCCGCTCCCCTCCCCCTGATCTCACCGTCCCGTTCCTTGGTGGCCATACACAAATTTAGATGACGATTTATTTATTTATTTCTGTGATTGAAACTCTCTCTCTCTCTCTCTCTCTCTCTCTCTCTCTCTCTCTCTCTCTGTGCATGCATGTGTGCGTGCGTGCGCGCGCGCGCGCGCGCGTGTGTGTGTGTGTGCGTGTGTATGTGTAGGAAAGCGGGGCTCTGATTGGAGAGGATGCCAGTAGGTGGGATGGGGATTCAAAGGGAGGGAGTGGGGGTGGGTGTGCCGAACCTCGCGTCCTCCAAGTGAATCCACGGAGCTATGGCCGTTTGAACCAAGTCAATCCACAGAGCTATGGTCGTTTGAACCAAGTCAATCCACAGAGCTATGGTCGTTTGAACCAAGTCAATCCACAGCGCTATGGTCGTTTGAACCAATGTAGGAATGACCTGGCTGCACCCATCACAAGGATGACTAACAACTATAACGACGTCATGAATGATAGTGGCAGCGACCAGATCGGTGCCGTGATCCCAGCAATGTTTGTGATAGCTGTCGACGATGGTCTGCAAAATAGTCCGGATCATTATGCTCTTTTAAGATGTGTAAAGGTGACTGATTTTGCCCTGGAAGCACTTTTTGCTATTGCACGTTCCTTTGAAAAACAGTTACATGATTAACCACAAGGGTACTAGGGAGAGCGCAGACTTCAGTCACTGTGCCTTTTGTCCACACCGCAATGTGAGGCAAACATGGGCCGGGGAGGGAGGGGGGCGTACAGGGGGAGGCATGTTTACTGTAACATAGAAGGGGGGAAAGCTGGGGTCGACACGGTAGGCAGGCCTTTGATTTGTCCAGTTTCAGCCTCGATGAGGAAACCGGTTTCTGATTGCAAAGCAAAATTATTTCCCCCCACCAGGAAACCAGTCATGGTTTCGACCAGAAGAGTTACTTCCCATTATATTTAAGAGAGAGAGAGAGAGAGAGAGAGAGAGAGAGAGAGAGAGAGAGAGAGAGAGAGAGAGAGAGAGAGAGGGAGGGGGAAGCTATGGAAAATACGGGAAATCAAAGTTTGTTTCGCTTAATTTTTTTCCCTTAATTCGTGAAAATATATCACTTTGCACACTGCTATCGATTCGAAAACTGTAACTTAACGGTGTCCATGTTCACAGGAAAATTAGCAATAACCTTGCTGATCCTGAATGTGTTCCGTGAACTTGATTCGCACGACGGATCCTCACCAACATCTAACGGATTCGTTATTGGGTCGTATTTCTTTAGTTTCTTTTTCCACAAAGTCCCGATGAAATCGTTTTTGAAGTGTCTGTAAAATCTTGCTGACAGAATAACAGACAGACAAACTCTTGTCAGATTGAGGAAGTGTGTGTGTGTGTGTGTGTGTGTGTGTGTGTGTGTGTGTGTGTGTGTGTGTGTGTGTGTGTGTGTGTGTGTGTGTGTGTGTGTGTGTGTGTGATTTCTACCTACCATTGTTTTGTGTTGCTTTCATTTAATATCAATGTCAGTGGTGGACTGATTTCAATATATATCATTTTGCACTTGCGGCAGATTCACTAGTATTTCTTTTGTTTGGCCGTTCAATGGATCGCTTGCTGCCCTTGTGCTCGTACAATTTCATTGCCTGGCTGTTTGAGTTGACTCTTGTGTATGTGTGTGTGTGTGTGTGTGTGTGTGTGTGTGTGTGTGTGTGTGCGTGTGTGTGCGCGCGTGTGCGTGCATATGTACACCACCTCTCTCTCTCTCTCTCTCTCTCTCCTCTCTCTCTCTCTCTCTCTCTCTCTCTCTCTCTCTCTCTCTGTATGCCTGCGTGGGTGCATGTGTGTATATGTGTGTGTGTGTGTGTGAGAGTGTGTTTGCGCATGCAAGCGTGCGGGCATGCGCGCGCGCCCATGGTGTGTGTGTGTGTGTGTGTGTGTGTGTGTGTGTGTGTGTGTGTGTGTGTGTGTGTGTGTGTGCCCTCTGTCTGTCTGTCTGACTTTCTGTCTGTCTGTCTGTCTGTCTCTCTCTCTCTTGTGTGTGGGCGTGTGCGTGTATGCGTGCGTGTGAGTGTGCATGCGTTTGTTTACGTAGTGCGCGCGCGCATGTGTGTGTGTTTGTGAGTGAGTGAGTGTGTGTGTGTGTGTGTGTGTGTGTGTGGTGTGTGTGTGTGTGTGTGTGTGTGTGTGCGTGCGTGCGTGCGTGCGTGTGTGTGTGTGTGTGTGTGTGTGTTGGACGGTACCCTCTCTCCCTGTCTCTCTCTCTTTCACACACAAACACACACAACACACACACACACACACACACACACACACACACACACACACACACACACACACACACCACCACCACCACCACCACCACCACCACCACCCACCACCACCACCACCACCACCACCACCACCACCACCACCACCACCACCACCACCACACCACCACCCCACCACCACCACCACCACCACCACCACCACCACCACCACCACCACCCACACCACCACCACCACCACCACCACCACCACCACCACCACCACCACCACCACCACCACCACCACCACCACCACCACCACCACCACCACACCACCACCACCCACCACCACCACCACCACCACCACCACACCACCACCACCACCCACCACCACCACCACCACCACCACCACCACCACACCACCACCACCACCACCACCACACCACCACCACCACCACCACCACCACCACCACCACCACCACCACCACCACCCACCCACCACCACCACCACCACCACCACCACCACCACCACCACCACCACCACCACCACCACCACCACCACCACCACCACCACCACCACCACCACCACCACCACCACCACCACCACCACCACCACCACCACCACCACCACCACCACCACCACCCACCACCACCACCACCACCACACCACCACCACCACCACCACCACCACCACCACCACCACCACCACCCACCACCACCACCACCACCACCACCACCACCACCACCCACCACCACCACCACCACCACCACCACCACCACCACCCACCACCACCACCACCACCACCACCACCACCACCACCCACCACCACCACCACCACCACCACCACCACCACCACCACCACCACCACCACCACCACCACCACCACCACCACCACCACCACCACCACCACCACCACGTACTTACTAACAGCACGTACATGGGTGCATAAGAGTATGTGCGTGCAAGGGATATGAGAAGACAGGAAGGTTGTGGCGGACAGCACCGTTGAAGATACCTCAGTCACGCACAGCTGTTTTGCCGCCACCGTCTCGGCTTTGTCGTTCTTCATCTTGCTCTGAATCCATTTCCATCCCACACACATCCAAACTCTCTGTCTCTCTGGGGAATGATTTTCTCGTATCTGAGCTTTGTTCTCTCTCTCTCTCTCTCTCTCTCTCTCTCTCTCTCTCTCTCTCTCTCTCTCTCTCTCTCTCTCTCTTCAGTATAATGTAAATTTTATTGTGCCAGATGTTTTAAACATGGTTATTGTTTTCATTGATTTGAACATTATTGTGGTATACATTATATATTATAATAAATTCGTTTTGTGCTGGTTTTTTTTTAATTTTTTTTTTTATGTGTAACCCTTCGGTTGGCCTAAACTGATGAAGCGTTCGCATTCGTATTCTCTCTGTCTCTGTCTGTCTGTCTGTCAGTCAGACAGTCTGTCTGTCTGTCTATCTGCCCGCCTGTCTCTGTCTGTCTGTCTGTCTGTCTGTCTCTCTCTCTCTCTCTCTCTCTCTCTCTCTCTCTCTCTCTCTCTCTCTCTCTCTCGGGGTGCGAGAAAAAAATGGCGGCGGTAAGGCTGTCTCCATGAAGAGCTCCGTCATATTTTATTCTCTTGTGAGGTGAACTGAGCCAGGAAAATACACCAGTGTCAGCTACTGCAGTGCAGTGTGCCAGTGAGCTATTCAGTGCAAAAAAAAAGGATTGATTTGTCGTTGTGGTGGGCCAGAGAATCATTTTTTTTTTGCGGCAGAGTGACAAGTGACAAACTGTGCCAACATTCATGTACAGGGGGCGGGAAAGCGACGAAGTGTGTGTGACACTGTCAACATGGAGTGTTGTCGCTGCAGTGCTGTGGTTTTGGTTTTCCCTACACTCAAGAGAAGTTCGTTTATATACTCAGCACTTCTGCACTCACACACACACACTCTACCTTACCTGGTCAGTCCAGACTCTGGCTTGGGGGCTTCGTCAGGATTCTGTCCCAAGCCCTTCACTGACATGAGCTACCAAGTAAGGTCTAGTCTAGTCACTGTCTTCTAGGCTAGTCTGCGACACACTCTGTCCAGGCCGTTCGCCCCGCGTCAGAGGGTCAGCAGCTGATGCACTGTCTTTCTGTCAGTGTCCACCTCCGGGCCCAGCAGCGGTACTGTCAGAACCGTCCTAGCCGTTGTAACCGTCTACGGCTATACTGTTGCAGTGCTAGGGCAAAACTGTCTCCTATAACCTGGAGGCCCTAACACTGGTCTGTCACTAGTGATACTGTCACTGTAGTACGACACTGTAGTACTCAAGGCCGAGTATCGAGCTCCCTAGCTAACTACAAGTTAACTAGTCCGCTCTCTCCTCAAGGCCGAGTGTTAACTAACTACAAGTTAACACGACCGCACCCTTCAAACTCCCATGTCGTACTGCCGGAGTTTGTCTGCTTGTTTACCTGAGAGTCAGTGAACACTTCTCACGCGAGGTGCACTTCCGCTGAGCTCGCCTATGAGCGCAGAAACCATGCGTCACTACACTCCCCCCGACTTATTATGAAAGCTTTTCGTCCAGGGGTTGCAGTGAGGAAGGGAGCTCTTCACCTCGCTTGAGCCCATGTCTGATTAGTTTTGATTTGCAGGTCCTTTGAGAGTGCTTCCTGTTTAGCAGCTGGAGACGCGGAAAGCACCGTGTGCCAACAGGCCCATGGAAACTGATCCATTGCCCGTCTGCGACCTCGTCCGGTAAGGCTCCACTACTTCAGCCACTTTGGAGGGTCAGCAGACGCCTAAGGTATCACTGCCTGGGCAGGCTCCAAGGCCTCCAGCGCTGGATAGTGTTCCCCCCAGTTTTTTTCCCTGTGGGTCCATCCACGCCACCAGAAGCAGCATGACCTTTCAATGAACCAGGATGGCTGCCGCCTCAGCCGGGCACTTCCGGAAGCTACACTGAACCAGCCCTCCGATATACTGGCAAAAAGTGGCCATCGCTTCCCTCTGCCCATCCCGGATGCGCACTTCACCCAGGGCGGACAGAAGATGCTGCATTCGGGTGAACCGGACCAATCACCTTCAGCCGTCCGGCGAGGCGACAAACCAATCCACGGCCTGCCACAATGCCTTGCACGCCCCTCAGCATACCATCACAGTCTCTCTCTCAGGTACCCTAACAGCAAGCAGAAGGCTCAGGGGATTCCATGTCCACTGGTGCTGGGAACTTCCTCCGCCAGCAGCTCTGCCTTTCTGGGCTCATACTAGCTGTCAACACCAATAGTGCCTTCCAGTGAGTGAGAGCCGGCACAGACTTCAGATGAAATGTTTCTGGAACTGGCTCTCCCACATGCTGGCTAAAAGCCTTCATGGCCTCCTTCTGGCAGTTGGTGAAGACTGTATTGCCCAATCGGGTGCAGTGCCGCCTGCTGATGAAGTCTACCAACTTTTCCCAGTTTCCACATGGCCCCCAGTAGCCATGCCATTGCCTGCTCAAGTGCCTGTGTCCGACCCTGCAAAACATCCTTTGATGAAGGTGGCAGCCTTTCATCAAATATGCCGGGCAGATGATGAATGAAGGCATGAGCTTTCGGATACCTGTTAGCCTCTCCACATCCAGAAATCAAACAGTTCTTGCCCCCTCTTTTGGTTTCCTGGCATGTGGAACCGGCCTCCTTTGCCTTCCTGGATCTGTGGCAATGTACAGACATGTGCTTGGGAGAAGTGCTGGCATCCTGGGCCTCAGCAGTAGGGCTTGAGTCTGTATGTCTTTTGTCTTTTCCTTTTGTGGGCCCTTTGTCAGTAGATTCCCTGTCCCTGTCACTTGATCCTATAAGGCCTGTGTTGGGATCCTCCTGACGCTGGCTAGACTGCCCATACCCCCCCTACTGTCCTGAGTATCCCTGGCTGACACTTTTCCAGTGCAACTTGATTTGCCAGCTGTACTTGAATCCTGACTCTGGCATTCTGACCTGTTCTCCCTCATGGTCGCTTTCACCTTAGAACCGGCCCTAACCCTAGCAATTTGAATAACTTCAGGCCGTGCTTGAGGCGATTCCTTCAATTCTTGCAAGGGGTGCTGACTGCCTGGGACTGGTTAGATACTTTCAGCGGTGAAGCACTAGGCACATGCGGCTGAGTTTGCCGGTAGCTCCCACCTTGGATTGTACCGAAGGTTGCACCTTGGAAATCCTGCCATGGGATATGGTCCTTACCACACTGACACTGACAGAGCGCGAAGGAACTGGCGACTTGACTGACTTCATCATTTTTTCCTTCCCTCTCCTTTGCTAGACTGGTTCTGCAGCCACTTCTGGTAACGCCTGCAATCCTTTTTTTCCGGTGCCCAACCTGTTTGCAGTAAAAGCACTTGATGTTGGAATCCGGGCTGTCAGGAGCTTGCTTTCCACTTTCTTTAGCTAGAAGCTGCAGACGAGCGGTCAGCTTTTCCACGATCTGCTTAAAACTGTCCAGATCCTGCTTGGAAAAACCAGAACTGACCTGTGGCTCCTCCTGAACTTTCCTTGGTGTCTCATCCATGACCAGGGAGACGTGCTGGTACCACTTTACCTTATGGACGGCTTCTCTTCCATGGTTCTGGGTCTCTCCAGATAGGCATATTTACCTACCTCCTTGTCTTGATTACCAGTGCAAAATTTGCTGAATCGCCTCGCCCTGTACATATCTTTCTGGCAGGTCTCTGAAGGCTGAAACAGCAAGCACTGTGACCATGTCTGCCCAGTCCTCATAGGACTCCCCTGGGTTTTGGCTGGCTTGCTGGAACTTGAGCTTGGCTGTTTCAGTCAGCTCTCTGGCCCCGAAGCGTGCTTCCAACTTCCTCATCATTTGGTGAAATGAGCACTGTCTGCCCATCTTGGTGGCTATGGTGAAGAAGTCTAGGGCTTTTCCTTCCAAACACCATCCCAGGTAATCCCGACTCTCCATTTCTGACCAGTTGAGGGCTGTTCTATAGCTGTCAAACCTGTACTTGAGTGACAGCCAGTTTGTATTCCCGTCATACTGAAGATTTGGGGGCAATTTCCGGGGTTCCCTCTTGGTCCTGAATGGGAATGCCTAACAGGACTGTTTTCCCTGCTGCTGTCTGAGGGGTCAGAATACAATTCCGACTCACTCTCAGTGCAGTCGTGGTGGTCATGACAGTAAAATCTGTTCCTTGAGACCTATACCTTTGGTTCCTGCTCCAACTTACTCTCGAGGGCAGGGGAGAGCTCAACGGGGCCCGTGTTCGTCTGTCATGCCTCCTGCCAATATACAGGCGCCCCTCCCCATCTCCATGATCTTGGTCATGATCTCCAGCAAAATCTCGACACCTATGATCAGTCGGTGCTGGCGACCTAGACCTACTTGAGTATGGGGAAAAGTGCCCTGAATCTGTTGGTCTAAAGTCCCCTCCATGGTGTCTGTGCTGTCGTCCCTGTGATCTTGCTTCAGGATTTGACTGCTTCAGACACTGCTTGTGCTCCCATGTCAGAGACCCTGACCCAAATCTGTGGCAACGCTGTCTGCTAGAGCTCTCTGAGAGTCAGTGAACACTTCTCACGCGAGGTGCACTTCCGCTGAGCTCGCCTATGAGCCAGAAACCGTGCGTCACTACAGACATATTCGACTCGAGTCAATCAGAGAGACCAGGTCAATGTGACCTACATGTGCCCGATGTCCTTGTGTTGAGCTGTGTCGGCAACGTTGTTTTTTTTTGTTGCACAAACTGTTACTGAGTGGTGATGTTGAGGAGAACCCAGACCCCGATTCCCAGAAAAGCATTGACAAACTAAACATAGACAATATCAACATAGATCAAATACCAACCAAAGATTGCAGTACCATTTGTCCTGAAATTGCGGTGGAAATCCTGTCAGCGCTTAGAGAGCAAAAAGAAGAATTAAAACGGCAGAGAGTACAGAATTCCATTATACGTAGCGAGCTGTTTAATACTAAATCAGAACTAGAAGCAGTATCTGAGAAATGCGATCAATGATCGCTGTCGCTAAGAGGAGGCAGAGCAAAACAGACTGTCAGTTGCCGTGGAAAGCATGTCTGTTGATCTGGATCAGTTGTATGACAGGATGGCAGAGGGTAGGGAGGAGAGGCAGAATTTGTCAGCAACAGTAACCAGATTAGAGGTCCAGTTAGTGAAAATGACAGAAGAGCTTGACAGACTAGAGAGTTTTCCGAGACGAGACAATTTGCGCATCTTTGGTAACCCCCCCCCCCCCCCCCCCCCCCCCCCCCCCCCCCCCCCCCCCCCCCAACCTCCCCCAATGAAAGAGAATTACGACCCGCGTGTCCGTTGTATTATTGTCGTCTTAAACAGTGTCAGTGTATACAAAACATGGACAGATGAAGGCATTGTTCATGCACATATGGTAGGTCAGTCAAAAACAGGTGATTCCAAACCAATGATTATGAAATTTCGTCAATGGAAAGATAACATGAAATTAATTCGCGATCGTGAATTACGCCATGAACTGGAGAAGAAAGGTGTCGGGCTGGCAGACGATCTAACGAGAAAACCGGCAGACACAGTGGCAAAGGCAAAGCAAGAGAGCAGCTCATTTTGTGCGAGGCAAATTGACTGTCGGGACGCACAGACCCCATCCACGAACATACACAGAAGTAGCAGCAACGGAGGCGGCAAGAGGTGACAGGGATACGGCTGGTACGAACGGAAAGTCAAGCAGCCGGCGCGTGACCGATGGCGGTGCCACCGGGGATTTCTCTTGTCATCGTGACGTCAGACCAGTTATCAATCAAGTGCAGCAGAAGCAGCGGTTGCGGTGGGAACAGCGTGTGCCGGCAACACGGGTTTTCTTCCTCAAAGTCAGCGTGACGTCAGAGGAAGCTGCGACCATTCCTCTGACAAGAACAGCGTGACGCGTGACCCTTCGCCTTCAAGCCAGGCGTCTGCTTCGGTAAGAAAACACTTTTCTTGGAAAAAGTGTCAGTGAAAGGTCTCTGCGTTCTAAAGACAACTCGAAATAGGACAGGCTAGACCATCAGGTAAACGGATTAACATTTCTCAATTACAATGTTGAAAATCTATATAGCAGACTGGGTGATGTATCTTTTACAAATGATGCAAATGGCTTGCTTTCGTTTGTCCAACAGAAAGTTCGTCAACAAATTTGGTTTATCTGGTGTTTTTCCAGATTTTGTGAAGTTCCATGCAACTGCTAAGAAATTGTCCAAACAAGGTCGTAATTCTGGTTGTGTTCTTTTAATGGTAAGAAAAACCTATAAAGAAGATGCAAACCAGATCAGTGTAAATTGGGACAACATGATAGTTTTTAAAGTAAACAAAAAGGTATGTAAACAAAGATGTATTGCTAATTGCCTGTTATGTGGTGCGCGAGAGAGGGTCGACATACTCTGTTATCAAAGATAAGATATTGTTGCTGGAAGACACTGGAAATAACTAAAAATAATGATTTCAATATCTCTTTATTTGGTGACTTGAATGCCTGCACAAGCCGCCAACAACCCAAAGCTGAGCGTATGTCTGACTTCTTTCCTAGTGTTGAGAATGATGAAAATAATATTGTTATAGGTATTTATGATGATGTTGATGATGATGATGATGATGATGATGATGCAGCTGTTGCTGCTGCTGATAACGAGGATGATGATGTTGATGAACTTGAACCGATGAACTTGATAAGTGCGCCTGTGTCGGTGTGTTTTTGTGTGTGTGTGTGTGAACACATGTCAGTGCGAGTGTTTGAGTGTGTGTTGAGCGCAATGAGTTGACCCCAAGAATTGCGCCATATAAAATCCATACATGATGATGATGATGAGTGTGACTCTAACAGTAGTATACAAAATGTGAACGCAAATAAAAAAAAAAAAAACAACTTTGGTACGACGTTCTAAGGATTTATTTATAAACAAGTTTGGCAACTTTCAGTTGGATTTATGTTTCATGCTTGAACTTAAAATTGTGAATGGAACGTATGGGGACACTTCAAAAGGTGAATTCACCCTTGTGTCGCCTAGTGGTAGCAGCGTTATTGATTATTTTATTGTATCACAGGACGTGCTCAAACATTGCAGTATGAAAGTTGGGCACTGTTTGTTCTCTTGGCATCTTCCATTGGAAATGAAATGGAAAATTGGTAGCATTGATAAGAAAGAAGAATGTCCAGTGTTTTGCGAAGAGAAGTGCATTATATGGTCTGAAGAATGTGCAGAAACCTCTAGGGAGGAACTAAACTCAGAAGAGTTTAAACAGTGTACCGACAGAGCCATACAATTTCTCAACATTGATGTTAACACATACTCAGAGTTGTTTGTGAATGCTTTATGTGGCGCTGCTAGTTGTATGGTGAGATCTGTGATCTTTATGTGGCGCTGCTAGTTGTATGGTGAGATGTGTGAATGCTTTATGTGGCGCTGCTAGTTGAATGGTAAGATCTGTGATCTTTATGTGGCGCTGCTAGTTGTATGGTGAGATATGTGATCTTTATGTGGCGCTGCTAGTTGTATGGTGAGATCTATGAATGCTTTATGTGGCGCTGCTAGTTGTATGGTGAGATCTGTGATCTTTATGTGGCGCTGCTAGTTGTATGGTGAGATCTGTGATCTTTATGTGGCGCTGCTAGTTGTATGGTGAGATCTGTGAATGCTTTATGTGGGGCTGCTAGTTGTATGGTGAGATCTGTGATCTTTATGTGTCGCTGCTAGTTGTATGGTGAGATCTGTGATCTTTATGTGTCGCTGCTAGTTGTATGGTGAGATCTGTGAATGCTTTATGTGGCACTGCTAGTTGTATGGTAAGATCTGTGATCTTTTATGTGGCGCTGCTAGTTGTATGGTGAGATGTGTGAATGCTTTATGTGGCACTGCTAGTTGTATGGTAAGATCTGTGATCTTTATGTGGCGCTGCTAGTTGTATGGTGAGATCTGTGATCTTTATGTGTCGCTGCTAGTTGTATGGTGAGATCTGTGAATGCTTTATGTGGCGCTGTTAGTTGTATGGTAAGATCTGTGATCTTTATGTGGCGCTGCTAGTTGTATGGTGAGATATGTGATCTTTATGTGGCGCTGCTAGTTGTATGGTGAGATCTGTGAATGCTTTATGTGGCACTACTAGTTTGTATGGTGAGATCTGTGATCTTTATGTGGCGCTGCTAGTTGTATGGTGAGATCTGTGATCTTTATGTGTCGCTGCTAGTTGTATGGTGAGATCTGTGATCTTTATGTGTGTCGCTGCTAGTAGTATGGTGAGATCTGTGAGAAAAGGAAGGGAGCAGTGAATGACTGGTTAGACAGTGAGTAAGGAACAAAAAAAAATTGTCAAAGGATGCTAGAAGCAGTATCAAAGAGCTAAATCAAGTAAAGCTAAAAAGAGCATAAAAACGCTTTATGTTAAGGAAAGAAAAGAATACACATTATGAAAAGAGAGAAGAAAAGAGAATTCCATGAGAAACGATTAGACAAGCTAAGAAAATCAGTTCATGAGTCCAAACTATTCCGGTCAACAATTCGGCCGATTAGTAGAAACCAGTCATCTGCAACGAAATTACCACACAGCAGTGGTATGATAACTTTTTTGAAGCATTCGATGCCTTTAACAACGATCCCGAAGACTCAAATATAGAGGTAGACATAAAGATCTATTTACAGGAGAACCATTGTTTAACAATGTGATAACAAGAGGTGAGGTGATAAGCAGCATAAAATCATATGAAATATGGCAGAAACGCTGATCCGGATAAGGTGGTTTGTGAAATGCTCAAATGTGCCAACTCTGTTGTTATTGATTTAATAGTAACTCTGTTTAACTTTGTTCGATAAAGGAATCTTTCCCGAGGCATGGCCAAAATCGATAATAATCCGTCTTCACAAAAAAAGGAGGTGATAAGAATCCAGATAATTACCGAGGAGTTGCACTGACAAGTGTTTTTAAGCAAAATGTATACACGTATTCTTAATAAAAGATTGACTGTTTGGACTGAGAGACAGGAGAAAATTATAGAAGAACAAGCAGGATTGCGATCTGGAAACAGCACAATAGGCCACATATTTACGTTGTATGCCTTAGTACAGAAATATCTGTTAAAAAGACAAAATTGTATCTTGCCTTTGTTGATTTCCAGAAAGCTTTTGATTCTGTGAACATAAATGTTTTGTGGAATGTTTTAAGGAAAAGTGGTGTGAATGGGAAGTTCTATGCAGCTGTGCGAGGAATGTATTATTCTGTCCTTGCATGTGTTCGTGAAAAAGGCATTTATTCAGATTATTTCAGTTGTCCATGTGGTGCAAAACAAGGATGCCCTGCTCAGCCCGCAGTTTTTGCTTTTTTATTGACGAGCTTGCAGTAGATATTTCAGAGAATGGGAAACATGGAATTCAGATGTTACCAGGGGCTACTGAGTTATTTTAAATGCTGTTTGCTGATGATGATGTTGTTCTCCTTGCGAGTATGTAGGCCTATACCTGTTGATTTGCAGAATCAGTTGTACTCTTTGGAAAAGGTATCTGAGAGATTGCAACTGACAGTAAATCTAAATGAAACTAGTATCATGGTTTTTAGAAATGGCGGGCATTTAGCACAATATGAAAGATGGTTCTACGGCAGATCAGAAGTTAAAGTGACAAATAGTTATAAAATATCTAGGGATGTTTTTCACTACGAAATTAAGTTTAGATATGTGCTGGCTGGAAATGTGTAGGAAAGGAAAGAGAGAGGTCATTGAGATTTTAAGAACGATGAGAAAGAAGACTGAATTCAGTTGAAAGGGTTTTGTTTTGGAAATTATTCAACACCCAGATACAACCACTTCTGACATACGCAACAGAGGTGTGAGGCCCATTGGACAACGCCCTTATGGAAAAAGACCCCACTTACGCAGCAAAAGGTATTATGCATGTATATGCATAAAATAAAATAGTTTATGGTGAAAGTGGTCGATATCCTCTGTTCATAAGAGCTTAAGTGAAATCATTTAAATACTGATTAAGATTAATTCCTTACCTACGACCAGCCTCTGCAGTCAAGCGTATAAAATGCTTTTGCTACAACACGATAAATGGGTGTCTCGTGTAAAAGAAATACAAATAGAAAATGGTTTTGGTATCGTTTGGCTTTGTCAGGGAGTAGGCAATACTGCACAGTTTATATCCGAATTTAAGGATCGTTTAGTTTATTGTTACAGACAAAACTGACATTGCAGCATGGATGGAAACAAGGAATGGTTTCTCTCGTTTAAAAGTAATTTTTGGAAATGGAAAAATATTTCATGATTGTTACAAGAACACGTGATTGGCATAAATATAACTTCACAAAATTTTGAACGAGAACACTGAGTCTCAATGCAAGCAAAAAAAATGGTTCGAAGCATCGGACAATAAACCATGCCCCATGTGTGTAGAGAGAAACCACAGTGAAGACGAAAGACATTTTGTTCTTGATTGTCCTGCTGACGCAGATTTTCGAAGTAAATGCAAAATTTTCAGGGAACCAGCTGCATAGAGAAAAGATCTCAGGAATTCTATCCAGCCAGATGATATAGTTTGCAAGATTTATAGCAGAAGTTAACGATTTGCGAAGAAAGAATATTATGAACATATCGTTGAGTTAAAATGTGTGACGATGTATGAATTCACTGTTTGCACTTATTTTCATAGCTTGATGGTCGAAACAATGGATTACTCAGGTGTATGGAGTAAGTGAGTGAGTGAGTGAGTGTGTGTGTGTGTGTGTGTGTGTGTGTGTGTGTGTGTGTGTGTGTGTGTGTGTGTGCGCGTACATCCGTTGTGTGTGTGTGTGTGTGTGTGTGTGTGTGTGTGTGTGTGTGTGTTTCTTTGTAAGTGTGTTGCCGACTGTATACTTGAATTTCTAGTTAAATTATTTGAATTCTAAATCTTTCAAATTGCAGGTACTTGAGGCAATCTATTATTGCAGTAATTGTAACCCCTTGCCAACAGGGCTTGTTTGCTATTGGCAATAAAAACTGTTTCAGTCTCTCCCCCCCCCCCCCCCCCCCCCTCTCTCTCTCTCCATTCGACTTTTTCCCTCCACCCACCTCTTCCCTTCAAACTCTATCTGTCTGCCTATTTCTCTCTGTCTTTGTCTATGTCTGTCTGTCTGTCTCTCTCTTTCTCCCTCTCTCCCCAGCCCCTCTCTCTCTCTCCCTGTGACGCTCAATTGCTCGTATGCTCGCTCACTTGCTCGATGTGGTTCTCCTGGGGACGGTGAAGCAATGGATTTGGTGGGGACAGAAGAAAGATGTCTGGGTCAAGGAAGACAGAGGCCCAATGTTTGTGATCATTTTGTGTGGCTGACCTGGACAGTTGATATCAGACAGTGGCTGACAGCTGGTGGTCAGTTCCTCTGTTTACAGGAGTGAAATGTCCGAGTTAGATCTGTGTGTGTATGTCTGTCTCTCATTGTTTTTTGTGTCAGTACCGGACCTAGTGATGATTGAATTAATTAAATCTTTGTGTGCATGTCTGTGTGCCTCTCTGTCAGTTTGTACATGGCCTGTACATTTTCAGTTGTGCGTGTGTGCGTGCGTGTGTGCTTGCATGCATGAGAGAGAGAGAGAGAGAGAGAGAGAGAGAGAGAGAGAGAGAGAGAGAGAGAGAGAGAGAGAGTGTGGTTTGGCTGTTTGTACGTATTGATCCTTCCTTTTACCTTCATGGCTTCTCTTCCATCCCCGTAAGATCCGTTAAAGCTGAAATACAGGCTGTGTTTGTCACTCATCCCCCACACCACCCACCCACCCCCCTCCACCCCCACCCTCCTACCCCCCACTAGCTTTTGAATTCACAGGTGGTAACGAGATTACAGAGCTACGTTCAGTTAGCAGAACTATCAACTTCCTTCTGCTGCTTTAAACTATGCGTGGCCTTCAGGCAGCATTACCTGTGTCGTTTAGGCAGCACACCTGATCACTATTGCGTTTGTATGTGTCTTTTTACCCAGCATATGTCGTTCAGTGCGTACTGCTTTTGTCTAATTTTTGCCGCTTTCGTTTGTTTGTATATGCATTTTACTATATTTACCGTTCAGTCAATAGTACTGTTTACTGCTTTCTGCTTCTTTTATTTGTTTGTATATGTATTTTACTATATTTGCCGTTTCAATCAGCAGTACTGTTTACTACTTTCTGCTTCTTTTATTTGCTTGTATATGTAGACTTACTTAGACTTAGTCCTCTGAATTCCCTGGGGAACATAGGGCCGCAACCACACTCTTCCAGCGGACACGGTTTCGGGAGATCCTCTTCAGCTCGGCCCACGTCATTCCGGCGGCCTTCACTTCTGCGTCGGTACTCCTTCGGCATGTCTGTCTTGGTCTGCCCACTTTTCTTTTGCCCTGAGGGTTCCATTGCGATGTTGGATGGAGACTTTCTGAGGGTGTGGCCAATCCATCCCCACTTCCGTTTTCTGATTTCTGATTGTATTTGGAACTTGCTTGGTCTTGTCCACAGTCCTGTATTGGCAATAACATCTGGCCATCTGATGTTCACAATGTTTCGCAGACATCTGTTGATAAATGTTTGGAGTTTGTGAGTGTTTGTCTTTGTTGTTCGCCACGTTTCAGAACATTTATAGAAGGACAGATTTCACATTGTAGTTGAAGATTCAGATCTTGTTGTGGAGTTAGAGGGCAGAGGAATTCCAGATGGGCCGTAGCGTAATAAAGATGTGCCTGGCTTTATTAATGCAGCTCTTGATATCCTTGCCATTCAATCAACAGTACTGTTTACTACTTTCTGCTGCTTTTATTTGTTTGTATATGTATTTTACTGTATTTGCCGTTCAATCAACAGTATTGTTTACTTCTTTCTGCTACTGTTCACCATATCAGCGTTCAAAAACCTCGAGGTAACAAACAAGATAATATACTGCTTTTAGGGCTAGAGATAAGGGGAGGGTGGGATTGAGGGAAGTTGATTATTTGTTTACTTCTTTTTTCTGTTGAGGAATCGACGTTCCTATTGTCTACTTTTGGAAAATGTAGTAAAAAAAAATTGGTGAAATGTGGCGAGAAAATTAGAAAAAGAGCAAACGGGGAACAGAAACAAAAAAAACAAACAAGAAAAGCAAAAAGGAGGAAAAGGAAATAGGTATTAAAAAAAAAATGGGGGGGGGGGGGGGGGGGGCGGAAGCTGTCAGAGAAAAATAATGGAAGAAACATGTAAAATTAAACAAAAGTCAAAATGGAAAAAAAAAATGAGCAAAACTTTGGAAACAATAAGGGAACGCATTAAAAAGGAAATAAAAGTAGAATTATACACATTCATTGATACTTTAAATCAAGGAGAAAGTGTGTGCGTGTGTGTGTGTGTGTGTGTTGTACCTTACGAAAAAAAAGTCAAGTATGTGAATAGAACATTACGATGGCAAAAAACATTAATTCTGGAAACATTGGCCAGATGATAACTTATCAAAGATATGCATAGGAAGATAAAAATCAAACGACCTGACGATAACTTAATAAAGGTATGCATAGTAAGATAAAAATCAAACGACCAGATGGTAACTTATTAAAGATATGCGTAGTAAGATAAAAATCAAGCAAACAACCGGGTGGTAACTTGTAAAGATATGTATAGTAAGATAAAAATCAATCAAACGACCAGATGGTAACTTATTAAAGATATGCATAGTAAAATAAAAGTCAAACAAACGACCGGATAGTAACTTATTTATGATATGCATAGTAAGATAACAATCAAACAGACAAGTTGAAGATTAGTGCAGTTTTATTATTTTCGGTGTGACTCAGTTTTGCAGTGTAAAAAGGTATCCTCTTTACTATCTGCTTATTATGGAAATGGCTTGCGAAAACATATCCATGTGTAAACAAAGGAGTGGATTGACCAGTTTTGAAGACAAGGCTGAAGAAACTGATTTGAACGTAAGGGACGGTCACAGCATACCAATCGGTAAGGTTATAGCGAAGCGGAACGATTTACACCCAGAATTGAACCAGTGTTGGAAAATGTGCTTTTAGCGGAAATTAGTAGATTGTAAGAGCTGTCATGAATCATCCAGTATTCAGTACAGATGTATTTATTCACAATTTGGAAAGAGTACACATCGCTTTCATTGTCTTATGTTGATGAACCGTTAATTGAACACGGATTGACTGGCATAAACAGGTATTCTAAATCAAAGATCATACTGAGAGAAAATGTGTTCACAAGTGTATTTCAGACAGCAAATAGATGCAATTTTATTAGACTTTTCTAAAGCCTTTGATAAGGTTGACCATGAGGGCTTGCTGCTTAAATTAGAACGCATTGGCATTGGCAGTTCTTTGCTAAAATGGTCTAGATCATTCCTCGTTGGGAGAACGCAGAAAGTTGTTGTGGAAGGGTCATCATCCCATTGTAAACCAGTCTTGTCAGGTGTGTACCACAGGGAACTGTTCTGGGGCCCTTGTTTTTCTTAATTTATTATAAATGATATAAGTAGAAAATCTCTCTCCTGGAACTACTGTAAGACTTTTTGCAGATGACAGCTTAGTATATAGAACAATCAGAAACAAGAATGATACACGCATTCTACAAGAAGATCTAAACGCTTTACAAGAGTGGGAAAGAACTTGGAAAATGGAATTTCATCCCCAGAAGTGCCAAATGTTGCGCATATGTAATAAACGCTCACCAACTAGATCAGAATATTCTATTCACAATATTATTCTTAAAGAAACTAATGCTGCAAAATATCTAGGCGCTATTATAGATAGTCGTCTCAAATGGAAAGAACATTATGATTTAGTATGTAAGAAAGCAAATAACATCTTAATTTTCTTAAACAGGAATATCGACGATTGCCCCAAAAAGGTTAAAGACGAATGTTACAAAACACTGGTTAGACCAGTACTGGAATATGGTTGCTCAGTCTGGGATCCTTACCATCGAAAGGACATTGATAATCTTGAAAAGATTCAGAAGAGAGCAGCTGATGCAGCGCAATTTGTTCCAACGCGGCAATTTGTTCCAATGGTACAAATTGCCGCACCAACTGCGGCAATTTGTTACAATTTTCTTTTGGTACATTTTGCCGCACCTGTACCTGTTAAAGGAGATAGAGGCTGAAAAAAAATCAAACTTGTAATATTTAGAAATTAAGATTAACACATTCGGGCCAACCGAGGAGGCATATTTTTGTGCCGTCTTCCGACCACCACGGACACCTTCCGACACCCCACCCCGACCCACCGACACCCATCCTCGACATGGGAAGGTATATTTTTGTGCCATCTTCCGACCACCACTGATACCTCTCGACACCCCAAACTCGACATTTCGACACCCATCCCCGACACGGGTGCGTATCGCTATCACTACGTCTCTCTAGCTCTACATCACGTTGGCACTAGGACCAAAATCACTATGTTACATTATCACTTCGATTTATGTCATTAGCACTACGTCTCAACACAACTACGATCGTTTAGCACTACGGCCGCTATCGCTGCTGTCGTGGGTATGCATCTGCCTCCATCCCCTGCCTAAAAATATTGCCCTTACTCCCCCCCCCCCTCCCCTTTTGTTCGAAAAATACCCTTCTACCCGACCCCCCAACCCCACCCCCTCTCCACCACCGTGCGTGCATGCGTGCGTGTGTGCGTTGCAGTGCGTTGTGTCGCGTGTGTGTGTGTGTGTGTGTGTGTGTGTGTGTGACCTGAGGGCGGAAGAAAGCAAAACACTTTCTTTAATTTACAGTTTACTGTGATGGTTGTGAAATTAGCGTGATGAGCTTTGCGTTTTTTTTGTGTGTACTGATTTTGATTCAATTATGATTTTTGCGATGTTTATAACAGTCGTCACGCGCGCGCGCGCACACACACACACACACACACACACACACACACACATACACACACCACACGAACATCACCCACCACCACCACCATCATCATCATCATCATCATCATCACCATCATCATCATCCCTTGGCAAACGGACAAACGCAGAAAAAAAAAAGTATTCTAATTTTAATTTTCTACAGTGAATCTGCTCAGCAAAAGAGAACCAAATAAGCTCAGTGTCAAACTCATAAAAAAAAAAAATTTATGTTGCATTTTCATTATTCTGAAATGTTATTAAAATTCAACAATTTCTTCGAAAAACTGAGGAAGGTTTCATTATCCAAAAACGCTTGTGTCAAACAAACTCACAACAATGACATAACTTTCCTGCAATGATTTTGTCAAATTAATCAGAAGTTTGTAAACAAAATCTTGAGCGTTCCAGTATGCTTAAACCGTTTTGTCAAAATCAGAAAAACAACTACTCAATGTTTATGTTTCATTCTTCTGAGTCAAACATTTG
>JADBJO010028383.1:0-2500 GCA_016801955.1 Conus betulinus
AGAGAGAGGGGGTGGTAGACGTTGGGAAGGAAGTGTGGGCCGGCTGATCGGTCCCGTGAAGAGGAGACCCGGGTGGTATGTTGGCCAAAGCGACACCAATAGTAGGTTAGGGTTTTCAAATTGGTGACATTCTTACTGGGGGTATACAACCGCCGTCAGGAGTAAGGGACCCGAGACAGACCGCATCAGAGGACAACGGGAGCCATACTGTACATAACCACAAAAACACCCTCTCCTCAATACACACACAACAACAACGACCTCACTCACATCACATCTCTCTCTCATACACTCTCTTCCCTCAACCTTATATAAAACAACACCACACACCACACTCTCACAACTCCACACATCACACACTCCGAACTCGTCTCTCTCTCGTCAACATACACACCACACAAATTCTACTTCTTTGTCAAATAATACAAGTGAAACTGACAATAACACAGGATTAGCTGAAGGGGAGGAGTAATTTTTGTGACAGCACACCCTATCAACATAATGATTCTAGGAACCGCCACTACATCACACACCCTCTCACTCCGCCGCGCAACCACCACAGCTTTAAGGAATACTCGGCACTTACCTTGAATAGGTGGTGGTGATGAGCGTCAGCAGCAGGGCCAGCAGTACAACCCCACGACAGATCCGATGTAGTGATGCTGGACCCGACCACCTTTTGTCCTGTGTCCTCAGCGAACCCCCTTTCGTGCCGGTCATCATCCTGCGCACACACCACAGCACATCAGGGGCATTCAGGTGCGCACCTGCGCGCCCACACACAACACACACACGCACACCACTCCCCGCACGCACACCCACGCACACACTTACCACACACACAACGCAACAACCTGCACTCGACCCCTGCGGAAACAAAACGCTGACAGTAATCAATTTCTGGTTCGTAGGCAAGCTACTCACCACCGCCGCCACAACAAAACACCCTCGGTACTCACAACACAACCCAACCAACATGGCGCGCAACCGTTCACACCCTTATTGTACGCCAACCTTAAACCACTTCTTACACATCCAAGTTGTGTGTCCGTCATTTCACATACCTTCGCCAACCACCCCGCCACGCTCATACACATGACAACACCACAGTACTACGTCTGACGATGCCATTTGCAAGTTTGTGAGGTTAATGACTGGCTGCAGTGGCGCCCAGTTTGCCTGCCCCTCGCTCCACACACACACACATCTCTTCCTCCTCACTCCCCTCTCGTCTTCGCGCGCCGCGCACTCTCACATTACCCCACACATATAACCCACACACACAGCACTTCCACATCCGCAACACACCCACACCAACCCACACACACAAACAACCATACCACATAAACACACCAAAATACACACACAATTGACACAAACCACACGAACAAACAACAGCACAAGATTACGCACCACACACAGCACTACACACACACACACCTCACAACACACACACACCCACACACACACAACCCCACCCCCCCACACGCACTCAACACTCACACAAGAACCACCCACACACCCGTCCCACCCCACCCCCCACAACACAAACACACACCTACCATTATCAAAGTCTAACATAAATACACCCACACACACACCACCCCAAAAACACCCACACCACAACACACCACACACACACACACACACACCGACACAAACACTCACAAACCACACACAACTTCACACACAGCAACACCCCACACACCACCACACACCACACCACAAAGCCACTCACCCACACCTACACACTACACCCACGCATCACACACACACACTGACCCATTAGGGCACAAGCGAAGTTAGTTGAGGTGATTGGCAGCGGCAGGGCTGTTCTTTGTCAGTGCTGAGGTCTTGCAGCCAGAGGAACATCCCTCCGAGACCACCTCAGCTGCCGCACGTCGCCAGACCAACACAGGCTCGTGGGGGTTGGAGGCATTCTGAAAAACCCACCCATCCGCACACATCACACCTGAACCCATGCCAGACGACCTTCTCTGCTGCCACGGTCCCGCTGAAAAGTGGTGTGTGTGTGTGTGCTGTGTGTGTGTGTGTGTGTTGTGTGTGTGTGTGTGTGTTGTGTGTGGTGTTTGCATGTGTGTGTGTGCGTGTGTGGTGTGTGTGTGTGGTGTGTGTGTGTGTGTGTGTGTGTGTGTGTGGTGTGTGTGTTGTGTGTGTGTGTGTGTCGGCATGTGTTTGTGGTGTGTGTGTGTGTGTGTTGTGGTTGTTGGCGTGTGTGTGTGTGTGTTGTGTGTGTGTGGGGTGTGGTGTGTGGTTGTGGCATGTGTGGTGTGTGTGGTGTGTGTGTGTGTGTGTGTGTGTGTGTCTCCGACACCTTTCCTACTGTCCCCCCAGCTTTTTTCCCACTAATCCTCCCTCCACCCCCCCCCCCCCCCCCCCAGCTCCCATCCTTCCTCACTCTTAACCTCACCGACCCACATATGCTTACTCCGCGGCCAAGTTAATATTTGACAAAAAAGGAGGAAAGAAATTAAAAAGA
>JADBJO010028383.1:7500-20204 GCA_016801955.1 Conus betulinus
CACAACTCCTCCCGACTGTGTTCGAAACACACAGAGAATAGAGACAAGACGTGGCCCAAGGACAGACGTGTTACATTTTTGGCGCAGATGTAGTCAAAGTGCGGACTCCGGAGATCCGTTTGACTCGTGATTGCAGATAGTGGTGCGGCATCCAAAATGCCCCTTTAAGATCAGGTTTCCCCTGGATGTAAAGGGATGGCCCGGAGTGCACAGCAGACTTTCCTGCAAGCGGGGAAAGAAAAAAAAAACATCCCGAGACCACAAAGAAGAGTGGTATGAGACCCGAGTATTATACTCCACTCACCGGATTCATCCAAAACAGCTGATTCTGATTGCATTCACTGCCCGCCGTGATCAAAAGCGATTGAACCGGATGCACATTTACATCCACCATGACACGGCAAGCTGAGCTAAGCCAATAAACTACCGCCCAGCAGTGTGTAGATGACCTGGCTTTCGAGGCAAAAATTTCCCTCTACAAGCGAGGTCGGACAGCAAGGGGAAGTTTTTGTCCCCCCCCCCCGGGGGGCTCTACCTATGTCTCATAGGCAGGCCCTCGACGCGGTTTGTTAAGAAGAGGCCACCGAAGACTTCCGCAACGTCAATGACCAACGGTAATCAGCGGAACAGAGGTTCCGGGCATACAGTCTGTTGGTAGACAGGCCAACCGGCGACCACCAACCATATTGCCTTGACTTTTCAAAAACCTGGCTTAGTATATTTTCTTACTTAGAAACGGTGCTTCCACAGGAGAAAGTCAGGATCATGGAATAAGGGCTAGCAGACTGTTACCAACGTGTGCTTGATCAAGCCCACCCACCCATCCAACGAGTGCTTTGGTCGGAACGGTACTGTCTGGGCAGTCATCGTCCAGTTAATCAGGAAACCGCTCGAAAGACAAACCCTGTGCCAGCGAAGCAGCATCTAGGAGTAGTACTTTCCCTGCGTTGTGGCCTGTGCCCCCTTAGAGTGTACGGAATTCCAGGGACTACAAAAATTTCGTCTGGGGGACGTCTCTGTTTGGTGACGCTCCCTCCGTCGTGTCGGGCTCTCTTTCGCATCGCTTAAGTCTGTCTAATACCAGGATGCCGTTGTACTGCTCTTAAATTTTTGTTCTGGGGACGGCGTGCAACGGAGGGGGCTGTTGAACGGTGAGTTTGGGGGGGGGGGGCGTTGTGTGGTCGTGAACTAGGTAAACGTCCAAACGGTACCTGTACTTCTCATAAGCCCACGCCGACCCGCAAATGGGGCGCCATCCAGGGCTGTCACCTGTTCAACGGATGGTAGTCAATGATACATTACCAAGTCATGTGTAGACCCCTTTGTTATTACAACCACCATACATTCGATTGCAAAACACCGGAAAAATGTGCTGTCTGTAAAAACTCTTGCACCCCGGTAAGATTTAGATCAGATGGACACAAAAAAACGGTAATATACCTCGAGAAATTTCAAACTGTGATCATGGGGAGGGGTGTGCTCGCTGTGATTACATGTGCATCGCAAAGTGAAAGTGTATTACCCTTTACTAGTCAGGAGGCTCATTGCATGGCTTTGGCCACCCGTGCGGCTGTGGTGGGGTATGTCTGGGTGCTCTCGCCCATGATTTTTTTATAAAGATAGCAGATGCGCTTGCCGGGCTATTCCGTTCCGCCGGCCTGAGAACGAATATCTACGTCTCGACCGCTGTCCAATCCAACGCCCGCTATCCTGTATGTGACCATACACAGTGCTGCTGCGAGAATTCTGGACAGACCTTTTGGGCCGACCGACTGGCGTTGGCCTCCTTGTTCCATGACACGAGAGCGTTACCGGCGTGGGTGCTGTTCTTACCCGTACGCGAATCCGGGACTTGACGCCTGTTAATTTCACAGAAGATATTTTTCGGTTCCGACTTGAACAGTTGGTGGGATGCTATACGATCTCCATCGTTTTACAATTTGCTTGGGGTATATTGATCAGCACTTTCTAGTGAGCGCTACCTGTTATATTAGCCCGTTGTCGTCCGGATGTTAGATAACGGATCTCCGTAGGGCCTGCCTGCCCAGGCTGTTCTCCGACGGACCCAACGTCCTTACCTGTCAGCACCTCCCCGAGCAATGTGACGAAGGCCGTTTCTCTGCAATCACCGTAGAATGGGCCAGGAAGGTGGTAGCCGTTTTAGGTTTCATGTGGAACGGCCTTCCCCAGGCTACACTGTGCTGTTGGCGATGGGAAGGCGTCATTGTCCACTTGCCTGCACCCTGTCCCGCTTGGAATCTTGTCTCCATGACTATCAGTTAGTGTAGTTCCTGGTCCGCTCGTGCCGCGACACTCTCGTGGTGCTGCGCGCATCTACAGGTCTCATCTTCGCAGCCATCTGGACGCAGCGTTGATGACACTGCAACGCCTCTGCTCTTCTATCTGCCTTCTTAGTAGTCTGTCCTTTCGTTCTTGCCCCGCGGCGGCACAAGCCCATTACTCTCCACTCAGCTCCTTAACGCAGCGCAGACACCACATCACACCACCGCCATACAGTCCGTAAGCAACCCCACGCGCAGTGCTAATACCACATCTTCTACGCTACGCTCTATGGCTTTGACCGTACACAGGTCTTCTGCTCCCTGGCATCACCCTCGGCAGTGCACCCACGTCAACACACCCACGCAACACGTACGACCCCCCCCCCCACCACGCCACCACTTCGCACACATAGCCACCACCACACAATTACCTGCATTCGTACATTCCATGCCCCGCAACACCGCAAACAACAATACGCACGCACCGACTCTATCTTCTCACCCTTTCCCTCCTCCTTCCACCCGCCACCCTGATACCGATCACATACCTAACCGCCCAAACGTACGAGCCGACAGCGACTATTGTCTCATGTCTGGCTTCTCCTCTTTCGTGTACGTGGCCTCCAGACCCATACCTCCACGCCGCGAAGCTCAGCCGCCTCTGTACGATGGGCGGGCGGGGGCGTGGGGGGGGGGTGGTGGGGGGGCGGGAGACCAAAGCACCTCGGAGAACAACTTATATCACAAAGAGGCTTCAAAAAATAACACTCGCGCCGAGGCATCTTTTGTAAGACACGACATAGAGGACGTACAGCACACATACAGGGCCACGTTCAGCGGCACGTATTATGTCGGCGGGGCTACGGCGCCACACGACCGGTGTGGGCGTTGCGACGATGAACCTTTTAGCTTCCGGCCCACGGGATGGCGCCACGGCCGATCTGCGTCACTTCCGATGCCGACCGCACTGCACCAACAACCGTCATTGGTCATTTTTTTTTCTTCATGGTGTGTGTAACTGGGTAGTGGGGGGGGTGGGGGTGGAGTGTTGGGCGGCATGTAGGGATGAAGGGGCCGCGTTAAGATTGCCAGATAACTATATCCCCCCCCCGCTAGGACCGCTTAACAAACATGACACCCCAATCTTCGATACACCAGTCAAATATGACGACAGCACGCTGTCTCCATCAACATCTCTCAATACGAGAACCATAAACCACATCACCTAGTAGCACAGGCCAGCACGCGACCATCGGCACGCACGCACCCACCGGCCCCAGCCCGCTCCACTGCGTCGCCGCGCGCTTGTGATTCGCGGCGGCACCCAACATGTACTAACACACACTCTACACGACCCACACCACACACAAGCTCACCGGTCTTTTTCTTTTTAATCAACTTGGTTAATCATGCAGGACCTGGCACCAGTGCTCAGTGTGCCTTGGCACAGCAATCGACACAAATTTGATTGGTCGCGGTTCAAGATTCTTAACCTCCATCGTGTCACAGTCGATTTCTTTCTACCCCATGGCGGCGGAGATAAGATTATGACACGCCAGTGCGAGGCGGGGGGAGCGGACGAGCGCTGACAAGCGGCGAGGAGGATTCGTTCGGGAAAGCAGAGAGCGAGAGCGAGAGCGAGCGCGAGGAGCGCGAGCGAGCGTCAGTACTTCTCGGTCTGATAATCGAAGGACCTTTCGCTGATGGAGGCACCGTTCCTCTCCACACTTTTGCCTATCTTGACTTACTTTTTGACTAATCAAACGCCCACTCACGAAATTGTGTGTTTGAGTGCGAAATCAAGGGCGCAAGAGTTACTACGACCTTAGGTCGTCAGGTGGCCAACAGCAAAAAAATGACATTTTCCTCATTTGCAAAATGCGCACACTCGTACTGTTGAACAACCGTGTGAGTGATCTTTGAAAAAGATCATCATCATCATTGTAATTTTGGATAAAAACGTGTTACGCATGTTAACACAGCAATGGTTTTACAGATTGATTTTTTTCCATACAGCAACTTTTGTCGTCTTCTCTTAGCCTTTGTCATCCTTGTTATGAGGTATACGCCCGAAAAAGCTGTCATATTTGTAGCCGTGCCGAGTTTGATTTTCACAGAATGTGTTATCTCCAGAGATAACATGTAGCACTACAGTTTACTGCAGAGGTTGTGTGGGCGCGCGCGCGCGCGCACACACACCCCCACACACACACACACACACACACACACCACACACGGCAAGGGGGGTGGGGGGGGGGCCATGGCACAACGCGCGTAAAGCAGTAAACAGACCGACACAGACACAGAGGGCAGACACACACACACACACACGAGGAATGATTATACGACTCATTTTTTTTAAAATTTTACACACGAAAGCCAGAAAATAATTGTTTAACCCCGAACCAACCCATTTTCGGATCGGACGATACGCTTGTGATACGCTCTCCAAAAAAAAAACGACTGCCAGAGTGTGGATCAGCAATGCCGTAAGCACCAATCATACTGCAACCTACCTCGCACGTGTCAGGCTTCTGACAATTTGGGCATGATATCCCCCAATTTCAGAAAGATGGTATACCATGTACATGGGAACTCAGAAATCTTACAACTAAAAGCAGGCACACAACTAAAAAGTACACTATCAAAATCTTTTGTCTACTAGATGCACCCCATATGTGAGTCTCAGAACATTTGAGGCGACGCAACACAAAAAACCGACTGTAGGACTCAGACACACAAGTGACGAGCATCATCCCACTCGTCAAAGCCTATTCTCAATTGGTGACGGTACGGAAACCACAGCAATAATCGGCAAACTGCTTGTTACACCAGAAGGTGCCCTATCGCACACCCGACCCCCCACACTGTCAGACCATCCAGCGTGCACCGGTGCGTCCTAGTTCAGTCCACCCTCCACCACGCAGCCGTGTCCCTGCCAAGGTATACATTCTCCTGTACACGTGCAGTATCTATCTCCTCAGCGGCCGAGTAGCAGGTGACTTTGACCTCCAACCAGCCGACCACTAACTTGAACAAGTCAAAAAAAAAAAGCGAAAAAAAAAGTCTAAAAAAAAAAAAAAGAAAAAAAAAAAAAAAACTAACCAACAAATCAACAATAACAAAACAATACACACACTCACAGAAGAGAGAGAGACACACACACACAACACACAACACACACACACACACACCACACACACCACACACTCACTAGTGTGACTAGCTCTGTCCCGACATACACCTTCCGCCGCCTCCTCCTGTTTCAGGAACCCCTTGGGGTCATGCTGTCCTGGAGAGCCCGAGGTCATCTTCGCTCCCACTGAGGTCACCCGTGTACGTGTTGAGTGACGTGGCGTAGACCAGAACACGTCCACATAGGTCCGGCGCTTACGTGTCCTGTCAGGTCACTTTGGTCGTCATCATCATCATCACATCATCATCATCATCATCATCTCTTCATCTTCATCAGCGTTTAAACCTAAAGCAGTCAGAAGAAGCTGCGGCTTTGTGTCTTATCAAGATGACTATGATGATGTTGAGCGCGCGCTCATGCGACAATAAACTCGTCGGCAAAAATCCTCGTTGATGTTCTGCATCCGCCATCCAACCGTTTCAAATATTGTTATTTACTGATCGCCTTTGGTGCGTTGGCATTAGCAACTCAAGATGCTGCTTGCTGCTGCTGCTGCTGCTGCTGCTGCTGATCATCATCATCATCATCATCATCATCACCGTCATCAATATAATCATCATCATCACCATCCATTATCATTATCATCATCATCATCATGCTCAAGATCACTAACATAATCAACATCACAAATATTTAACATGTTCACGATTGTATAACATGGTTTCATCCCACTGTGTTACTGTGTTACAATCACGAATAGCTGGTATGACACCATACCATTATCATCATTCTTTCCATTGTTATCATCATCATTATCACCGAGATCATGCAGTTCTAATCATGTAAGTCAGGCGCGCTAGTTTAGTTCAAGTTACAGTAACCTTATGAGAGGTGGACACACTTCGTACTGTAACCCATCATTCCTGTATGGGTCTCGTTGCTCCTCAGGAAGGGGCGCATATGATGAACACAAAGCATCCCATCTGACCATTCTGCCTGTTTCAGATCACCAGCATCACATTTCACTGCAGCTTGTTATGACCAAACAGCACGCAGCTTCACAGCTGCCGCCTTCCATGGAGCCCCACTGTTAGGGACCGTGGGTTGGTGTACAGAAATTGGATGGGGCATGTCGCGGGGAAGAAGCTTGGGGAGGGGAGGGTGGGGGAGGGAGGGGGAGGGGGGGAGAAGCAGGGGTTGTGGTGGTTGCTAATTGTTGCGTGTTTTTTCTCACTGCAAGGGCATTTCGACTCCCACATGGTTTTCACTGATTAATAAACTAAGGCGCTTAAGAAGACATGTATGGTCCTTACGTGTAGCTATTGATTCATCATATTTGTTCGGCTCGGATAAAGTTCATTGAGGATATTTTGTCAAAGTACCCCCAATCCCAATATCTAATTCTTTTGTTTTCACGAAAGTCTGAATTTGGTGGTTTTTGTTTTCAAAATTGGGAACAAGGACTGATTTTGAAGATTTCTTTTAATTCATGCATATGCTGAAAACTCGACAGCTAAGCCACCCTAAATGCTGTGCTGAGATAACCGATAAATCCTGCAGCAGTTCAGCGTACCTACCAGAGCCAAAGTCGGTTTGAAAACTGACCCGAGTATTTGACAAAGATCGGAACAGCCTGGTTTTGTGCACTTACGCGTAGACAAAAACCCGACAACATAAAACAACAACAAAATACAATTCCCCTTTCTCCTTTTGAACAATAAGGTCGGATTAAATGTGCTTCACTCTGTATTCTGAAACCGATATCGATGTTCTACGATCTCATAAATCTAAAGGGCACATCTAAATCCAGTCCATTGGTATTACTTTAAATGTGTCATAGAAGGAGAGAGAGAGAGATGACGCTGGGGAGGAGAGGAGAGAGAGAGAGAGATGACGAGAGATGACGAGAGAGAGGGAGAGAGAGAGAGGAGGAAAAGAGGAAAGAGAGACGAGAGAGCACGAGAGAGAGAGCGAGGGGGGGGGGGCAGAGCAGAGGGGGATGGCGGTCGGGAGGCACACACACAAGACTTTGCACACTGACCTTTGAAGGAGAGTGAACCCCAGGTTGTGTCGAAAACCCCACGGCCACCCCTTGGAAGTTTCGTTTCGTTTAGACTGCACAACCCAGCATACCCGCTGCAGTAAGGACACAGTGTTCACTTCGTTAACTTGGCATATACACGATTACACTTGCTCGCTAGCTCTCTCTTCTGTCGCTGTCTCGGCCCTCTGTCTCTCTCCTGTCTCTGTATCGCTCGCTCTGTCTATGTTCTGAAATCTAATTTCTCTCTGTAATCTTCTAATACTCTCCCTCCTCTTCGAGTAGTTTCAGTGCGCGCGGGGAGGGAGCGAGAGCGAGGGGCGGACGGCAGGAGTGTTGAGTGCGGGCGCGAGAGGAGATCGTGAGAGGCGAGGGAGTGTTTTTGGTTTTTTGTTTGTGTACTTGTTACATATGGGTATGTGAGGTGTGTGTGTGTGTGTGTGTGTGGTGTGTTGTGTGTGGGTGTGTGGTGTTGTATGCAGGGCGTCCTGTGGTGTGTGGCATGTGTGTGTCTTTGTGTGCCACGCGTCACGCGGCGCGCGGGAAGCATTGATTCTGCACGCGTACGCGCATGCATATGCATTTTGCACGGTGTCTTGTGTTACAGGTATATCTGTTGGGTTGTGTTTGTTCTTGCCTCTCAGTATAAACGTGTGGCGTGTGTCGTGACAGAAACAGACCTTGTGCCGGGTGTGGACCTGCACGGGAACACTCCCAGGCAATGTGTTTCAGAGCCACAACGGCACATGGCAGGGCATATTTTCTATGTGTCCCACCCAACCCACTAACCCACGCATCCACTCCCTCACCTCACCACATCATGTATACATACACTCATCACAAACAAAAGAGAAGAAGAGGAATCGGAGAGAGATAGAAGACAGGAGGAGAGTCAGACGGGAGTGCCCCTCCCCCCCCCCCCCCTTCCCGAGACCGCACCGAGGTACCCCGAGAGAGGGAGATAGAGAGGAATGGGGAGGAGAGAGAGAGAGAAGAGAGAGAAAGAGAGGCGGATGGAGACTGAGAGAGAGGGGAGGGAGAGAGTTGAGCGAGAGGAGGAGAGAGGGAGAGAGAGTGAGAGAGAGAGGCGAGAGGAGAGGGAGGAGCAGAGAGAGCGAGAGCGGGAGAGAGGAGGAGAGGACGAGAGAGGAGAAGGAGAGGAGGGGGAGAGAGACCCCGCCCCCGCCCCCCCCCCCGGACCGGAGTCGCAGGAGAGAGAGCGAGAGAGAGAGAGAGAGAGAGAGAGAGAGAGAGGAGAGGAGGGAGAGGAGAGAGACCCCCCCCCCCGAGATTGTGACCCCGAGATGAGAGAGAGGAGAGAGGAAGACGAGAGGAGCGGAGATGTAGATTGTAGGCACGCTTGTTGCGAGTGCGTGCGTGTGCAGTGTGTGCCCTCCCGTGTGTTCCCCCTCTCCTGTTCGTCCTCCCCCCCCCCCCTGGCCCGCTGTCCTCAGCCCTGTCGCACGTGGCGCCCCCCCTGTGTGTTTGTGTACACGTCCCCCCACTGTGTGTGGTTGTTTTGTGTGTGATACTGCTGTGCTGCTGTGTGTCGTGGTGTGTGTGTGTGTGTGTGTGCTGTGTGTGTGGACCTGAGAGAGGGAGAGAGATGAGAGAGGAGAGAGAGAGCGGAAAACAGCGCATGGAGGGAAGGGGCAAGAAGAGACAAAGAGAACAGACACAGACAGGTAGACAAAGGACGACTAGTGCCAACGAAAAGATCCCCCCATCCACACCTTCGGGTGTAAAGGGTGCCTTCTGCAGGTCGAGCGGCCCCCCCGTCCGGGTGGGAGGCCATGTACACTTCAAAGTCGTTTATTCAGTCTCTGAGTGCCCACGTACAGCCGGACCGGAGGAAGCACACTTGTGTGCGACCTGCCACGGGAGACAACCACCGTCACTGCGCTAACTTGCAGCTTCCGCGCATGCTGCGCGCTTACCCCAGCAATCCCGTTCTCCTAGACTGTCGTCGCCCCGTAGCTATTGGTGCTGCGCCCCCGCCGACCGAAATCGAATAATATTAACAACAAAAGTTAGAACAAAGTAACCCAGGCCATGGTCACACCAGTCAGTCAACAAAAGTGCAAGTGATATCCAGGTCAACAGATATGATACACAACCAACCGTTGACACAAGCCGCCACGCGGAATGTTCCAAAGTACTGACAATATCGCATTTTTTTTTTTTTCGAAGAGAAATCAATTACTAACGTAAACAACGCTTTCTGAATTTATTGTTTGTAGTCCCGTGCCAACGTCATTATTAAACTATTACATGAAAAAAAAAAAAAAAAAAAAAGGAGTGGGACATTGACAGGGGTACGCAAACTCTCCCTACGAGTATGGGAAATTGCTTCCCCTTACAGTCACCGAGTGGCTTGTCGTAGCAGCATTCAAGAGCTCTGATAGGAACAACCGAATACAGGAAATTCAACGATATACTCCCACAACCGAGAAAAATAGAGTTGACCGGTTACACAGAGGTTTTAAGGGACTAAATCACTGAAACTAAGGGGGTTTGAAATAAAAAAAGTGTAGTGTGGTTGGGTGTGGGTGGGGGGGGGGGGAGGACATGACGCTTTATAAAAATCTATTCTCCTACCTTCTCACCAACCCCTACCCCCCCTTCGTTCGTGCGTGTAGATGTCGCCGACACGCCCCGTACAAACAGGAAACGCGTGAACAAAAATAACCCGTGACCGCCAGGGAGGCGAAGCCTGTTGGTCTGCTGTGCACGCACTTTTCTACAGCAAGGTCTGGGTCATCTTCATTTCCTGCCATCAGGAGTTAAAAATAAAAGGCCCACCATTTCTCACTCGCTGTTCCGAAGTCTCGCCCGAACTTCACGTCATAGATCTTTTCTTCCTTTCGTCCAGTTCTCGGCGCATGTAACATTCGATTATGACATAGAAAACATGATGTGCCAGTCATACATGTCGTATGAATTCCCAACCAGTTCGACCATCACACTCAGTTGTGCGATAAATGGTTTAGTCCTCATATATTGCACAGCAGTGCCTGATAGCGGACAGCCAAGATAAGACGAAGGAGAAAGGATCGGTGTTCGCCCGTATTACCACTATTCGCCTTTGTCGGAGCTCATTGCTTGCAAGGTCTCTAACCCACTCATAATACGAAGACGGGCTTAAATTGGGGTGCCCTGGGTCTCAGTATGCAGATTTCGCTGTCCTATTTAGGCGATTAGGTGCAATACACCACGCACATCTATCATTTCCTCAGCTCCTCGTTGAGCCGTTTGTTTTGTGCTTTCAATGTTTGTTTTGTTTTACCGCATTTCCCGCCCTTCTCTTTTTCTATGTGTTTCCGGCACGTTTCATTCGATCCGCTACCCGCCCTCTCTTTGAATTCCTTTCCCTCTACCCGCCCGTTCATTTCCACAGGCACTTTAGCAAGGCAATGAAGGACTTTACGTGGCCGACCCCGCCTGTGATGCGCACACAAGCAGCTCTAATACACTGTCTCGTTTAGAAGTGCTGTGTTAGGAATCGTTATTGCCCTCCTTCCGTTTGTTTTTGCTTGTTGACCACGTCCAATTGGTTGATCTCATGGTAGCCTCCCAGTCTGCGAGTAATAGGGACTGTGCTTTGTAGTATGTGACGGGACTCCCCGACCCGACATGAGACCTACACTAGTGTCCCCGGTTTTTTTATTGGTGCTTTTTTCTTTTTTTTGCGTCGCATCAGGCACTGCTGTCATAAGGAGTACTCACCCCATTCTTGCACAAACTGAGTGTGATGGCGAACTGGTGGGACTCATACAAAAATGTATTGCCTGTTGCAATCATCAGTTAATGTCATAATCGATGTTACAGGCGCCGAAATGGACGAAAGGAAGCAAGACCTAGGCCGTGAAAGGTCGGGCGCGATTCGAACTTATTCTTTTTAGGGTGAGCAATGGTGACCTTGATTTTCTCCTGATGCGGAAACTGAAGGGACCCTGACTTGCTGTAGAAACGTGCGTGACCGCGACAAAAGGCTTGCCTACTGGCGGTCACGTGGTATTTTTGTTCCCGCGTTTCTGTTTGGAGGGGCGTGCGGCGACATCTTACAGCGCCACGAACGAAGGGGGGGATAGGGTTGGGGAGATATGGTCGGGGCCTCGGGTTTCTCACGCGTCCTGTTCCCCCCCCCCCCCCCCCCCCAACCCAAAACCTTTTTTTTATTTCCATACGTCTTTAGGTTCCAGTGCTTTAGTCCGTCCAAACCTTTGTGGAACCGGTCACAATCCTATTGATTCTGGGTGTGGGTCTCTCGGTGAACTTTCTGTATTTTGTTCCTTCAGCTCTTGAATGCGCTCGCCCAAGCGTCATCGGTGCTGGAGCCGGGAAGCCCTTTCCCCGTCTACGCGCGAGGGGGCGTTGGTCCCATGTCCCGTATCCCCCCTTTTTTTTCCGGTCCGGTTCTAAGTCCGTTACCCGGACACCTCCCAACCCAAACTTCCGAGCAAGTGGTTCGTCTCGTCGCTGCTTTTCGCGAGACCCCCCCCCCTCACCGGGGGATCTCGTCACACCGTAGCTGTTATTGCTCGCCCCACCCCCTCATATTTTTTCTTCCTCCCTCTTCCCCCCTCTATACCTCTGCGTGGGCTGCTGTCAACACGGTGTTTGTTATCTTGTTGACGATCACTATGTTGAGCTGTGTACTTTGGGTTGACAACTTCGCGCTACACCGCAAAAAAGACGGCGACGACCGAACAGTGCTCCGGCACCGCTGGCTTCCGGGGCCTACGCCGCAAGGCGCAGCGGAAACCAAGCTCGCAAGTTATGCCGAAACAGGAAGGTGGTTCGTCTCCCGTGCAAGGTTCTCACCCAAGTCATTCCGGATGCTGTCCGTGGGCAGAGACTGAGTACCGACTTTGACATTGTCCCCATGGCTCCCCAGGGACGCACGCACCTGCAGAAGGCCAAAATTTACACCCGAAGAAGGTGGGGGAGGGGGATCTTTCGTGGCACTCGTACGTACTTGTCTACATGCTGCTGTGCGTGGTCTCTCCCTCCATGCATGTGCTCTCTCTCTCTCTCTCTCTCTCTCTCTATCACAACAAACCACACCACCACACACACACACACACACAAAAACAAACACAACCACACACACACAATGTACACACCACACTTGCACAAACACAGCACACACACACACACACACACACACATGGCACGCACGCACGCACAAAGCGTTTGATAAAATCTCTCTCCTCTCTCTCTTTCTCATCTCTCTCTCTCTCTC
>JADBJO010028384.1:0-2500 GCA_016801955.1 Conus betulinus
AGGGCTGATGCTCTACACCTAACTCGGGTTTGATGATCCGCACACGACAGCAAAAAATGGAAAGCCACGAAGGAGGCGAGGGTGGGGGGGAGGGGGGGAGGGATGATGAAGGTTAGCGGAGTGGTAGGTAAAAATACTGGCTGGCACTGTTACGAGAACAGAAGGAGCAAGGCCGTAGCAGTCAGCATGCAAACACGACCAGAGGACTTACAAAAACCCCAAGTTATCGCTTCTGCGCTGGCTCACTCTTTTCCTCACAGCGCTCTTAAGGTTTGTTATGGACACAACAAAAAACAACACAAAAAATACAACAACAACAACAACACACAGTACACACACACGTGCGCATGCGTAAATGCGTGACACGCAGCGCACACACACCCAAATACAGATAACACACACACACACTCACACACACGTACATATGCACCGGCGCGGGCCACACGAATATACACACACGCGCGCGCACGCAAACACATGTACGCACGCAACGCATACACACTTACACAACATACACCCGCGCGGCGCGCGCTGCGCGCACGCACCTCGCACGCTCGCACGTAGCACGCTCGCCACGCACGCACGCACTCACCACACACACACACACACACATGAAGGCACACTCAAGCACACACACACACACACACACACCACACACACACACACACACACACACACACACACACAACACACACACACACCACTGAAACAGCATAATTCCATACACTCACTTGTTACACATGTGAGTCAGTGCTATGATCAAAGTTTGTATTCTGCCTGTAATTCCAGTTCAGGTTCCAAACTGATCTTTGAGGATCTGACTAACCCTGTGTTAACTGTACCTTCAACCGTGAGATCATCGCATAGATTAGTGTCATGTCTTCATTTAGGACAGTATTATACAAATTAGAGTTATGTCTTCGAACATGATATTGTCTACAAAAGGTACCGTCATGCCTCGAAACACGACATTAAGATGCAAATAAGCGTTATACGAATATATGCAGACATAATGTTGTCATGCAGCTGAGCGTCATGTCTCCAAACGTTACGTTACTGTTACTGTCTTTCAAACATGACATTATGATACAGATTAGCGTCATGTCTTAAAACGTTACATTTGATAATTTTTTTTTTTTTAAATGGGGTCATGTCTTCAAATATGCTCCTTAACTTTCGTCAAGGACAGCTCAGGGAGAGGTGCTCCATGTTCGGGGAGGGTAGAGTAAGGGAAATCCAAACTTGAATCACACACACACACACACACACACACACACACACACACACACACCACACACACATACACACATACCGCGCGCGCGCGCGCGCGCGCACACACACCACACACACACACCAAACACACCACACACACACACACACACACACACACATGCACACACAGCGTAAAATACTCAGAACGCCTTACCATTGTTTTAGGACTGTAATATTTACTCATGTCTTACATTATCGCTTAAATGTTATCGCAGAATGATTGTGTCAGCGCCCATACATCAGTCACCACCAAAAACCCAGACATTATTGTATCAAAACGCACAACTATTAAAGCAAACAAGTGAATGTCCATTATTAGCACTGCGACTCGGCATACAAAACTGCATGGCGAGTGTGGAAAAATGTCGTCATTTTGAATTGAAAAAGAAGTGAGAAAATGTTAAAACAAAAAAATAAGGACCCCAACGCCTTTACAAAAAAAAAAAATAATAAATAAAATAAAAAAAAAAAAAAAAGGAAGAAAATGAAAAAAGGGGAAAAAAAATCAATCAAAAAAAAAAAAGAAACAAAGAAGAAAAATAAAAACAAAAAAAAATAGTAAAGGCGGGGTTGTGTGGAGGGCAAAAAAATATTGTCTTTATGATCAATTAGTATTCATGCACTTCAAAAAAAAAAGTGAGATTATGATACAAATTGACGTCATGTCTTCAAACCTCAAACATGAAATCATGAGTGCCAAATTAGTGTCATACCTTCAATCGTGACATTAGGAGGCGAATTAACGTCATGTCTTCAAACAGACTTTATTATACAAGTAAGGATTATGTCCCCAAATGTGACATTACTTTAAATCTTGATCAAACACCACAATCATCAATCACAAACTGATTCCTGATTCAGACAGTCCCATACAAAACTGTCACTTAGAACTGAATTTACCGAACGTTAGTCAATAAAGATATAATTCATGCGTCCTTTTGATCATAACAAATCATTAAACTGGTTTTATCTGCATAAAATAGCTTATATGAACCAGCTTCCATAAGGCAGCTGCTAATCATAATCATTTCAAAGTTCTAAAGAAGCTGTCAACTTTACCGTCTGCAGTAGGATAATTCTGGAAAGAAAGAAAAACTTATCGGAAACCCAAATATAATGTCCTGAGGGTTCATTGCTCTAGACGCTTTTGTTTTTGTACTCCCAGTTCTTATAGAACAGGGAGTACTTTACAATGGGAACGAAGAAATGCCGTGTGTGTGTGTGTGTG
>JADBJO010028384.1:17500-20203 GCA_016801955.1 Conus betulinus
GAGGGGCTGCAGGCTTCGGAGGCGGCCATCAACCGGCAATGGACGATCCGGGCGAGAGGGTTCCCCGTGGTGGAGGGACGTGGACGGGGACGAGCAGGTGTCTGTGGATCTGGGGGAGGCCCAGCACTACCAGTGGGGGGTGGTCCTCTGGGGTGCCTGAACTGAGGGGGGCCCGAGGGGCGGTGAAGGGCGGTGATGAGCAACCCTCTGTACCGGCAAGGCTCGTTCATGACGTCCCGGGAGGCGAGAACGTGCCCGAGGAACAGATGGAGAACACCAGGTTGTGATGTGGACTGTGTGGGGGTTTTTCGTGTTGACAGTTGTGGGGGTTTGTATTGACAAGCGCAGGTTGGTATTGACAAGTGCAGGTTGGTATTGACAAGTGCAGGTTGGTATTGACAACTGCAGGTTGGTATTGACAAGTGCAGGGATATTGAGAACTGTGGGTTTATATTGACAACTGTGGGTTAATATTGACAAACTGTGGGTTTATATCAACAACTGCATGTTTATTTGACAAACTGCCGGTTTATCGACAACTTCCAGTCTATTGACAACTGCCGGTTTATATTGACAACTGCCGGTTTATATTGATAACTGCAGGTTACTATCGACAACTGCAGGTTTATTGACGGCTCTGGGGCAAATATGGGAAACATAGGTCAGAGGCTTCGCAGACGAGGAAACTTCAGAATCAAGATTCTGACTCACCACACCAGGCGCCAATCCAACTACCATTATTACTTTTTATTTTGTATATGACCCACTGCTTGCGAACTCGCTGGGCATGTGCGTCCCGGCTGCGGGTTGTGTGACTCTGCGCACCTTTATTAATCGTATTCTATTTCATTTTATTTTGTGTTATTTTACTTTACTTTATTTCATTTTACTTCATTTCTTTTTTTTAAATTTTATTTTCTACTGATTTATTTCATTTTTTTTTTTCATGATACCGGTAGACCTGCTCCTGTTCACGTGATGTGCGCAGGATACTTAACTCCGTCAATCAGATAGAAAGGTCAATCAAAAAAAAAGGGGACGCTAGGTGTAGGTATCCTCGTCATGAATCAGGCAGAGCGAGAGAAAATGGCAGAGACTCGGAGAAAAAAAAAAAAAAAAGAAGAAAAGAAAGAAAGAATCGTATCGTCTAACAGATGTGTGCAGAGAACCCGGAAAATCTGTGCACAATCAGACCTCACGTATTTACACTATCAGATGCAAAATATTGTTGCTTTTTTTTCATTATTATTATTGTTATTTTTTATCATCAGCATCATCATCATCATCATATCATTATTATTATTATTATTAATATTATCATCATCATCATCATCATCATCATCTTATTATTGTTGTTGCTGTTATTATTACTATTGCTATTGTTGTTGTTTTTTTTAATTATTGTTATTATCATTTTCTATTTTTAATCGTGTTTTACTCTTCTTCTTCTTCTTCTTCTTCTTCTTATTATTATTATTATATTATCTACTATTATTATTATTATTGTTATTATTCCTCGAAATATGGAATGCGCGTGATAAGACGCACGAAAACTCGCCTATTCCCCAGTGCACGACGCAAGGAGTGAGCATTAAGAACAGCTGCATATATATATATAGTAATATATATCCAAAGATGTCAAGGATACAGGATCGGTATGTTTCCTCGCATTTCCCCGACCATGGGCCTTTGTTGGAGTCCCGTTCCTCTACGCACATCTAACTACTCTTTTCCGTGCGAAAGAAAAACCACATGTTTCCGTGGCCAGGGTGCTCTGTCAGCTTCTCGTTGTTGACCGTTGTTCAGCGATGTTATTCTACTGCATGAGCGCCACCTTTGCCCCCTGTGCGAATCACTGTGGATGTGGGCTGCACAACAAAAATGAAAGCGCCAAGCGGCCTAGCGTAAAGAATCGACTATTTATAGACTGGCGGCGCAATTCGATTATTTTGAGAAATTTTTTATTGTGTCTGGGGACCCTATTTTTGGGTGGCCTACCAACTTTCACTTCTTTGCCGCAAGTAGGTCACGGGTCCGGGAGTGCAGTGCAAAAAGGCCTGAAATGTGACTCACAAGGTGAAGGTCATGTACTTTGAAAGTTGTATGGGGTTTGAATTGCTCCTCGGTGGAGTCTTGCCCAAAAACAAGGGAAATAATTGGGGGGGGGGGGGGGGGGGGGGGGGGGGGGGGGGGGGGGGGGGGGGGGGGGGGGGGGGGGGGGGGGGGGGGGGGGGGGGGGGGGGGGGGGGGGGGGGGGGGGGGGGGGGGGGGGGGGGGGGGGGGGGGGGGGGGGGGGGGGGGGGGTGGGGGGGGGGGGGGGGGGGGGGGGGGGGGGGGGGGGGGGGGGGGGGGGGGGGGGGGGGGGGGGGGGGGGGGGGGGGGGGGGGGGGGGTGGGGGGGGATGGGGGGGGGGGGGGGGGGGGGGGGGGGGGGGGGGGGGGGGGGGGGGGGGGGGGGGTGTGGGGGGGGGGGGGGGGTGGGGGGGGGGGGGGGCTTAACATGAAAGTTGTTCCTGTGATCATGATCACTTACATGAAATGCGCTCAGATTGTATCTAGGCTTCGAACCACTTTTTAACTGATTTATTTTACTAGCAAAATTCCACCTAAGTTGTTCAGGGTGTGGCCCTGTGCCTTTCAAAACTGTGTACAGTTTTTGTTTGAAACACAATCAATCCTGTGAGGTGAGAACGAAAAACAGTCC
>JADBJO010028385.1:0-20202 GCA_016801955.1 Conus betulinus
AAACGGGAGCAGAGGGGATTTCAACCCAGTCGAGTCTGTGTGGAGTCATGTGGCAAGTAACGGAAAGGAAACGTTACAGCCCTTTTGCCAGCTGTCCTTTTTTTGAAAAATGGAAGAGTTTTAAATCTCATGTTGATAAAGAGTGTTGTATGGTCAGGTATTTAGAAATGATTTAGAATTTTAAGGCTCTGTCTTACAATCAGATATCGGAGATGATGAATTGTAGCAGAAGCGGAGGTAAACAAGCTTTGATATTTCCTTAGATGGGAAAGACTAGGGCACAGGAGCAAGGTTTGTGGGAAAGATGGACAAAAGGCGAAGGACGTACTGGATGAAGAAATACGAAATATTAAGAATCAGAACTAACATGTTGCAGACACAAAGCTAATCAGGCTATAGTGTAGAATTTACTACTCAAATTTGCACATTACTGGGGCGTAGGAAACAAGGTCAACTGACTCTTTAGAACAAAGAAAAACATGGATGGCCGTTCAGGAAACAGTTTTTGACGATTCTAATGTCATGAATAAAAGAGAAGCTGGCTAAAATACAGTTGGGCGTCGAGCGAGAGAAGTCCAGAACAGCAGAGGGGGAAAAAAAAAACACGAAGTTTATGAGGACATTAGGAAAAAATCCCAAACTCCCGTGTCTAAAAACAAAAGGTACAGATGTTTTTGCTCCTGACATTCCTTTTTGTATAGCAACTATAATAACAAAAAGCAACCCCGAAACGTAGGCCAGGAATAATTAATACACTAACGTTGAGTGAGATAGCGGTCATGTAGCGGCCATTGCTGTACAGACATTACCAAGAGAGTGACGATTAAGGACGATAGAAAGGCACAACCTTAGAAGATGTGCTAAGTGATCGAAAGCTCAGAAAAGAGGGTGCGGTGCTATTTGCCAGGCCGGTCCAGGAGAAGAAGATTTCTGTGCTAAAACGAAAGGGGAGACGTCTCGAGATAGAGAGCCTACTTTCCGAAGAGTGCGCACAGGTGATAATGTTCATCAGTTTACAGCACCTAGGACAAAGAGAGCAGAAGTGATTGCGTGGAAGCTAGTAGTACATTTGGAATAAATTCTTTCGCTGGTCTTGGGATCTACAGTTCATGTTGAAAGTACATGAAGAAAGCTTCCAGGATGTTGGTTTGTTTGTAATAAGACTGGGAAGGGAACACGTGGGACCGAGAGCCAACTTTAGACAGGTATTTGCTAAGCGAGGTAATTCCCTTGACCTGTGATGATGCGGCTCGAAATTTTGGTTCAGAACGAATGAAGGAAGAAGAGTACATTGATGACAGCCTGTATTTTGGTGTTTGTTTGTTTTAACCAAAAGATTTAATTATGCGCAACAGTTATACAGAAACGGCCTATTTGTCAGTGATACATCAATCATGGTCAAGGAGTCTGCCATATGTTTGTGTATCTAGTTTCAGTACAGACACAGTAACACCTAAGAGATAACCCACCCGAGTACCGACCCCATGGCATATCACAGAGTCAGAGCCCGACAGTCGGGCCACGGCCACACAGGTGCATACTGGTTGTTGAGGGGTTTGGCCAAGTAAGAGTGCTGCTATCGTCCTGAATAGGTAAGGGTTATCACGACACAGAGGACAAGTCGGGAAAGTTTCACAAAGTATTGCAGAGGGTTACCGAAGCACACGCAGACAACGACGACTCGATACACACGTAGCTTATGAGCTGACTATTGCCGACACATGCACCACACACGACAACGCATGCATGCACGATGCCCCAGGAGACAGCAGACGCCCACACCACACACGCCAGAACACACACAGGCAAGCACACACACACACCACGAAGACAGACAAGCCAAAGTCAGGAAACGCCAGAAGACACACAGACACACCACACCACACACGAGCACAATAAGTACACACAATATGTGTACGTGTTGTAAAACTGGCGGAAAATTACTAACGACATGAAGAGGGAGGAGGGAAGGAGAGAAGGAGGCGCGACAAGATTTGAATGGAATCAACTCTCTGCAATAGTTTCTCGGCTTCCATGTAGAGAGGCTGGGTATACTTTTCTTGGTAGAGGAAAAGAAACAAAGGAAAGAAAGAAAGAACCTGACAACAAAGGTTTCCATGTCCGCAAAAACGAGATGATTTTGCATTAGCAAACAATAAACGTTTACAGAGCGTACGATAAAGCAGACCTGAGAAAATATCAAAGTCTAATTTATGATATTGAACAGTGCCAGTGGCAAGGGATCATTTTAATGCATGAAGAAATGTATCCAAGAGATTTTTTGCACATGAACGGAGAACAACCAAAATTTATGTATGAGATCTATGCTCTTATTTTAATGGACCCTTGTGTATGTGTACATCTTACATCTTGCATTCTCTAAGCGATCATAGACTCGGATCACTTTTGTTCGGTTGGTTTGTGTTGTTTTGTGGTGTTAGGATAGAGCGAGGGAGGGGGGGGGGGAAGGGGCGCGCCTGGAAAGGGTTAATGACAGCTGGAGCAAAAGAGAAATAAAGCTTAGTTGCACTGTGTTTTTGTGCTGTTCCCGAACCCCCACCCCGCTCACCCTTTTGAAAAAAAAGGTCGAGATTTTCTCTCGTACTCTCTAGCCTCGAGGACCTGAATGGGTGGGGGAAGAGCCATTGCTGCTGTGGATGTGGAACGGAGCGAGGACCTGGACATCAAGATCCACTGGGCAGCCAGGCAGTAGAGGATTGGTGGTGATGATGGTTGAGGTGTGCTGAGTTAGGCGAGTACCATGAACACGAATGAAGGTCGTTTCACTGCACTGTGCTCCCGTCTGAGAGTGAGAAAGGCGCAGAGGATTGCTGGATGGGGAGGCGAAAGGCTGGGGAATGAAAGACTGATGCACATTTCATTTTTTTTTTTCGTTTGTTTTTTTTGTGCTGGGAGTTAAGGTTTAGCACAATCTTGTGTTGTAGCCTAGGTCAGAGAGGGAGGGTGATAGGGTCCGTGTGTGGTTGCGTGTGTGTGTGGTGTGTGTGTCTGTGTGTGGTGTTTGAGGTGTTGTGCAAGAAAAATGGTATAGTTTCTGAGTGGTAGTAGATCTACATATTTTTTGTGAGTGTGGTGGGTGTGGGGGAGAGCTGCGGGACGGGTTGCGGAGTGAGTGTGTGTGGTGTGTGTGTAGTGTGGTTAGTGTGGGGGGTGGTGTGTGAAAAATGATCAGTTTACAAGGTGGTTAAATATCTACAGTACGAGGAAGTATGGTGTGTGTGTGTGTGAGAGAGAGGGGAGGGAGCCGAGGGAGAGAGGAGAAGCAGATTTTTAGTCTTCATTGGTATCATGAAGGAATGGGTGGGGCGGAGGTTGAGGAGCGAAGAGAGATGGGGCGCAGACCAACGCAAAAATGGGGATAATGGGGTTTGGCAGACGACAGCGGCCAGAATTGAAGGGGAGATTGGTGTAAAGGGGATAGTGTGATATCGGTTTCTGTCTGATGATAGAGAGTTAACTCGTCTGCTCTCTCGATCTACCTACTCTCTCGTCATCTCTCGCATCTCTCTCTCTCTCCTGCTCTCTCATAACAAAGACCACGACACACACCAGCGCGCAGAAACGCACACAGGCGGCACACGACACACACACACACACACAACACCAAGGCAACGAGAACCACCTTCCACAACACAGACTGCCCTATTCCTCAGATCGAAACACGATGCACTCTACACACACACAGACGCAAACCACAAGAACCACACAACACAGACACACCAGCACACAACTGAGTAGCCAATACAGCAAAGAATGCAGATAGAGACACCCACAAGAGAAGAATGCAAAGGCAGCACAACAGCAGACAGGCCAAGGACAAGCAACCACACACCACGAGCACACACAACACATGCAGAAAGTGCGAATATACACACAACAGAGAACTGCATACACAGCAAAAAACACAGCACAGCACACCACACGACAGCACCAGCAACACAGCACACGACTGATACACGAGCTACACACCCACGACAGCGCGACACACGAGCAGCGCACACACACACACCATACGACCCACACCAAAGCCACACACACACAAACACTTTAGGGGAAAGAGGGTGACAGGGGGGAGAGGAGCAGTACCCGTTGTTTGTTAAGAAGCCCACACAAATGGCAAGATATGAGTGTTTGGAGGGAGGGGTATGTGGAAACGAGGGGGAGGGGCAGATCTGGGGACGAGGGAGAGCAACTGTCCCTTAGTATTATTTTTTGACTTTTAACAAATGAAAATATATTTGACAACACCAGTCAGGCATGTTATTGGAGGAGAAGGGGGTGGCGGGGGCACGCTGAGAGGTTAGCACGCAGGAACAATTCCTTTAGCAATGCAGTGTTTATTCCGACTGGTAGTGTCTACATATTGGTTGAGTTTGAGATGAGGAGGAGGGATAGCCTATAAGGGGGCCGCAAGGAAGGGATAAACGTAAAGAGTGAAGAAATTTGCTCTCACCAAAGGGAGGTTGAAATTTGCTCTCAACAAAGGGAGGTACGACAATGTGAAGATGGGAGGGGAAAAGGGAAGTGTGTAGGGCCAAGCGTAATCGAATGACTCCTGTGTACAAAGTCTCCAGAGTCTGATTATGGGTATCCTTGATGGTTTTGTTGTTATGTGTCAGGATTGTACTGGCTGTTTCAGATGGCAAGTTGTGGTAGGGGTGGGTGGTGGGGGGGAGGGGGACGAGGGGATGGCGGGTTAGTGGCTGATTTAGTTTTGGTATTGTTGGAAGAAATGTTGTGTTCATTGCGCTTGTTTGTTTTGATTGTGTTTTTGTGACCTGGGGTTGGATGTGGGGGTAAGGAGTGATACTGTTTGGAACACCTAAACCACCACCCCTACTCTCGCTGCGCTCCATAGCTACTCAGCCCATTATACGCATGCATCTGCTCATTGCTAAGTCATAAGGTTACCAAGTGCACACAGACTATAGGACGAACGGACCGGATACGAAACACACAGCGACACACACTTCACACAATTCACACACAACACACACACGACACAAGCACAACGACACGCACCCCACACCGACACAACACACACTACCGAAACGATCTCTCTCTCTGACTTCTGACTCTCTCTCTCTCTCTCTCTGTCTAGCTGCTCCACACAAACACAACACACACACACACACACACACACCCACACACACACACAAACACAGCACAACCCAGACACAACACAACGTGTACATGTATGCATGCAGGCATCACTTACCTTACATATGCTCACAAACTCATTTATTGACGTTGCATATTATGTGTTTTATTTTTACATAGCATTAGGTACATCAAAAAATTGCTCTGCAATGAAAATCATGTAAAAGGTATAAGGGTTTGGAGGCAAAGTATGAGGAAAAGAAAAATCAGAATAAGAGGAAAAAGAGAGAGAGCAAAAAGGATGTGAGTGAAAATGCAAGAGGTGTGTAACATGGGGGTAGAGAAAGACAAGGAAGATGAAAAGTAGTTTTATCATTACAATACATGTTTTGATAGGACACTTCCCTCCTCCCCCCATCCCCCTTTATCCTCCCCAGTTTGATTAAAAAGAATATCTTCAAAGCTGTTCAGAATGCTACAGCTGTGAACACCATTAAATCTATAAAGGATTAGTGATGTTTTGTTTTATAGCACTGTCCAACCCCCTCATTTTTTTTTTTCCGTTCTGACCATAGCGGACTGCTTTTGGATTTTGGCACTGGTAGATTGTGACGTTTTCCCCTGAGGTGGGGGAGAGAGAAGACCGCAGAATCGTGGGTGTGTATACTCCCTGGTGTAGATTCCTCAGATGGACGTACGCAACCATAATGGTTTTGCACCTATGTCGGTAGTACAATCTTGACATCCATAACAGAACAGTTCTTTCTGCTTTTCATGATGAGTTTGAGGACACCGTATCACCCTCTTCTTCATCCCCAGTCTCCTACTCGTCCCCACCCCCCCCTCCCCACCCTCCCACCCACTCTTCCCCCCCCCCCACCCTTTTTTTCCCCCTCTTAAAATCTGTCATAAGTCTTTCATTAGTGGAGATTTGTTTGCCTGCGCTTGTTTGCACCACTACTGATTAGTTCGAATTTGTGTTATTGAGTAAATTATTATTGCCATAAGAGGGTTCTGTGTGCAAAATTGTGGGCACATCACAATAATTCACCACCATTCAAGTTTTTTTGTGTGATTTTTCTTCTTCTCTTTTTTTTGTCAAACGTGTCTCCATAGTATCCTTTCATGAAAGCTACATTTTGTTTTCGGTTTTTTTTTAAACACTTTTACCAGGCACTGTCTCTTCATTTTGCTGCTGCCCAGTTTTATCTGGTGTGTACAAAGTGCCTGCCTCGCCTGACACAGCTTTCTATATGGACACAAATATGTCAGGAATTTACTTAATAAGATGACGGCCTATTATTACCCCATGTGGTGTAGCTGGGCTGCGAAAAACATGAATGAACGAATTGACTTGATTCAGGTCAGATGAAGAAAGCACAAAGACCACCACCAAAAATCGATCAGAATAAGGGGGGAAGGGGTCGGGGGGCGGGGGGGATCTGCTCAGTTTAGATTTTTAGATCGGCCGTGGATGGGGTCATGTCTAACTTGCAAGACCAGTTTGTAAATCTGGCTTGGAGGGGAGATGCTAGTTAGTCACTCAGACCCAAGTCTGGAACTGACATTCATCATGTCGAGAGAGACTTAGTAGTCGGTGTCCTGTGTTTGCGAATTAGGACAGGCACCAGGTGAATTATTTCTAAGTGACCACCACAACAGTGCGTGTTTCCTCTAATGGGGGAGGCCTCATGGCAAACCTGATATGACAGGTCTCTGTGGATGGCTGGCCGGCTTTGGGACTGTCACAGAGAATGTATCTGTAGCTCTGGGTGGTGTGTGTGTGTGTGGTGTGTGTGTGTTGTGTGTGTGGTGTATGGGTGTGTGTGGTGTGTGTGTGTGTGTGTGTGTGTGTGTGTGTGTGTGTGTGTGTTGTGGGTAGAGGAGTAGTGATCTAGTGGGCGTGAGAGGGGATACTGATAGTGGACCGGGGAAAAAAAACACAGCAAAACGAAACATGCAAACAAGAAATAGAATAGGGAGCTGTTGTCAGAATAGTGTCAGCTGTGTTGTCAAAGCCATGCAAAACCACAGTGTCTTTGAGCTTCAGGAGTTAGAGTAGATTTCAGTGAAAAAGGGGAAAATGTTCCTCTAGTCAGAATAACATGTCCTCATACTAATAAAAGATCTTCTTTTTTTTCCTTGCATATCTTCCACACTGTGAAGAGATGTGACAAGGAGTTGAACAGAAGCTTGTTTTTGTAGGGTCAGAGACCTGTCTCTTGACATTAGTGGGGACAAAGAAAAGGGTGAGGAGGGAAGAGGCAGCAAAAAGACAACGGGAAGAGGAAACAGCTTAGCTAAGACTCTGTGTGGAGCAGGTTTCTTATATGGTGCAGACAGCATAACAACACGTGTGTGTGGGTGTGTGTGTGTGTGTGGGTGTGTGTGTGTGTGTGTGTGTGTGTGTGTGTGTGCAGGCATACACGCCAGCGTTACGTCACAACCACGGCATCGCTCTCAACAGGTTTTGCAAACACGGCCCTGAGCTGGTTCCGCCACACGTCCTTGTGGCGTCCAGGGGCAAGGATGTGTGACCAGCCTTCTCACAAATGCGTTGGGGAAGAGACACGTTCCTTGCCGTCAAGGAAAGCTGTGCGCCCAATCCTGTCCGCCTTTCAGGAGCAGTTCAACTGCGACCTAGAGTACGGGCTGTTTGACGCTGAGGACACACCTTGCTGAGGGAGGGGGAGGAAGGAGGTCCCAGCCAGGAGGGGAAGGAGGGGGCCATGGGAGGTCACCCTCCCATGCAGGCCGCCCAGCAGGGCATCAGGCAGTTGTCCACGTCAGCCTCCGCAGGCGCCCTGCCGCAGCCGTCGACAATTATCCGACCCAGAGCATCCATGTGGTGAAGGAAGATGGAGACTGGTGGATGGGGGAAAAGGTTGTGGAAGAATGGATTATTGTGCTTTTTGTGTGTGTGTGAGAATGTCATTGGGAGAGAGAGTGAGAGAGAGAGAGAGAGAGAGAGAGAGAGAGAGAGAGAGACTGTGTCTGCACTTGTGAGACTGTTTTTCATGTGGTGGGGAGTAATTAGACAAACAGCAGTATCTACTTCAACAGTGAGGACTGAATCTGAGAAATACGTACTATATGCACAGTGAAACCTCTCAATAATGTACATGTTAGGTACCGTGAAACCTCTCCTTAAATTAAAGAACATTTGTTCCAAGTGAAAATCTGCCTTGCTCAAAACCTTTCCCTGCCAGACTTAAAACAATTTTCCAACAAAAAAAAAATTGCTCCAAAACAGTCCATAAAGAGCAAAAGGTTGTGTCTGAATAGTCCTGCAGGAATGGCAAGAACACACAGTGTTATGGTACAGTTGAAGTTTTGCTCCGCCCCGCTTATCCCAATTCTCCCATGAAAGTGTCCACCATGTTTGCTTCTTTTTTCATGCTTGTGAACATTGGATGTTAACGCCTTGTTATGAATATGTTTGTACATACAGAAAGCAAATAATGATGGATTAATCGGAGAAACCAACAGGAAGAATTGGAAAGGGACATAAACCTATAAAAAGTGCTCTCTGCTATTTAATAAATTGCTTCCATCTCCCAATTCGATATTTTGTACAGTCTAACCCAACATTTGTTTTGTGGCAACAAAAGGGTTAAAGATCTTTTTTTTTCCTGCTTTATTTGTATCTGTTCTTTTATCAAGACTCCCTGGGAATTTTGGACATATTTTTTAGTGGTTTCGCAGGGTTTCACTGTATTGGCTTGTGGAGTGGTGTTTGTCATTGACAGGTTTCACTGTATTGGCTTGTGGAGTGGTGTTTTGTCATCGACAGGTTTCTGTATTGGCTTGAGGAGTGGTGATGTTTGTCAATGACAGGTTTCACTGTATTGGCTTGTGGAGTGGTGATGTTTGTCATTGACAGGTTTCACTGTATTGGCTTGAGGAGTGGTGATGTTTGTCAATGACAGGTTTCACTGTATTGGCTTGAGGAGTGGTGATGTTTGTCAATGACAGGTTTCACTGTACTGGCTTGAGGAGTGGTGATGTTTGTCATTGACAGGTTTCACTGTATTGGCTTGAGGAGTGGTGATGTTTGTCAATGACAGGTTTCACTGTATTGGCTTGTGCAGTGTGCTGCTGTGGTCTTCCATTAGGTGTTTATGTTTAGACTTTGAGGTTGACCCTTGAAAGTTGTACAGCTGGTGCGTGTCATGTAAACTGCAATATATCTTCAACATCTTTCTTTGTGACTTTTTTTTTTCATTACTAGAAAGACACAGATAGCAAGTACTCTTAGATATACACCCATGAAGATCGAGGGTATTTTTGAGCCCCATTTCACAGCTGAAATACTCCATGCTGTTAAGACTACACCTGGCAGAAGTCATATTGTTATTCTAGTTATGCTTATGGTGTAAAACTCTATACACACAGTGACTAGTTTCCCTGCTCCGTTTGGCCGATTTTCTGTGGTAAGGCAGTAATTGAGAATGCCATGAAGCACTTCAGCATTCCCATTTTACCACACACTTTGTGTTGGCATTCCGTGCTTGTGTGGCCCAAATGCTGAGCAAGACACTCTTCTCCATATTCTCATCCTTCACAAGGTCATAAGAAAGACGAGACCCTGTCTGCATTGACCCAATCTATTTCTGATATTTTCCAGTGCCCAGCCCAGTCTTGCTTCACAGACTCACTTCTAAATCCCATTCTCCTCTAGAGCTGCCCATACCCTGCACCATAAGCAGACCAGTGCCAGTCACTTTTAACCTGTCAAAGATGTTATCAATCAAGAAGGTGCTTTAGAAGGTCTCCAGCCCCTGAGCACTGCTTGCTAAAGAAGGGGAGCACAGTTGTGCGAGCTGTATTATTGGCCCTGGTGGGAATTGCACTGCCTAGAGCACTCAGTTCCTCCATCAGCTTATCGCTGGGCAAGTTCTTTGCCAGTAAGTCCACTTCATTGAAACTGTCAGCCTGTTCTAGTCGAAAATACTGTTCTGCCATCTACACCACTCTCAGAAAATAGGGCATTCTGCTTCCTAGACAAACTCCTGCTCAAAGAGGTGGCTGGGGGGGGAGGGGGGGGGGGGGGGCGGGGGCACCGAAGAAGGCTTGCACCTTGCATCCCAAATTTGGGGAGCGCTTCAGGGCCTGTTCCTGGGTTGAGACTACATACAGAATTGTGTGAATTCCTCTGTTCTGTTCCCTTAAACTTGCTCCCTTATAAGGCCACCTTCCTCCTCACTTTCCGCCATCAATAGACACAAGAATGAAATTCATTGACGGACCTACTGGTGCGCCTAAGGATTGCTTCATCTCTCTTTCGACACTGACTTCAATTCAAGGCCAAGAATGGACAACATGTGCTTCCTTATTGCCAGAAAAGGTCACTTCCTCATCTTCCCGGTACATTGCAGTTCACTCTGAGATTTTCACTTGGGAGAGGAGGGGGATAGGAAGTTATGTGCATGTAGGTGTGTGTTTGATCAATGCTGTGCACATGTGTGTGTGTGTTTGTCTGTGCCTCCAATATACAGTGCAAACTTTGTACAAATCCTTCTGTGCCTCCAATATACAGTGCAAACTTTGTACAAATCCTATCTCATGATTCAGTTCAGGAAGGGAAGGGTTTGGAGGCACAAATGACAAGAATTAAAAAAGAAGAGAAAAAGTGAGGGTTAAAAGAAAAGAAGAAGAAAAGACCCCAAGATGAAGTCTGTGAGCTTAAGAGTTCATAAACATCATTAGTTACACATCTGTATACACAACGAGAAACATCAGTACCTCTAGTAAATCAAGTAAGCTTGAATCGTAGCACCAGAATTAACTTTGTAATCAACTGCAGCTCTTTCCATTACCACTACTACTACAGTACTAGCCACAACAGAAAAGACATTGATTTTTTTTTCTCTTTTTCTATTTGACAGTTTCAGAACCAGTGTTCAGTTTTACATACACTGTATGCTTTTTAGTCACAATAAACCACTAACATCAAATAAGACCTACTCAAGAGTGAAATTTACAATGAAATGTTTGAATATACCGTTGGTGATAAACTCATGCAAGCGAGACGTGACATGGTAAAGCTTGATGCTAGATGTGAAATGATTTTAATGATACATCTTTGAATCTGATGGCATCATGACATCACTGACATTTAGTCACAACAAATGATATGACCCCTTCAGCGGGTTGATTCTTATTTCAAGTGATTAGGTGAAATCTGAAAAAGCTTTTGTGAGTCAAATGTGCGAGTCTGTGTGTATGTGCATGCACATGCATTCCATTTAATAGTCTAGTAGTAGTAGTAGCAGTAGTAGAAGTAGTAATTGTAGTAGCTGTGTGTGTGTGTCTGTGTGTGTGTGTGAAAGAGAGATCAAGAGAGAGAGAGAGAGAGAGAGAGAGAGAGAGAGACAGAGAGAGAGAGACAGAGAGAGTGTATGTGTATGAGCTTGAGCATGTGCATAAATTTGAGTAAAACTATGTGGTGTAAGCTGGTTAAACTAAATGATAATTTGGGGTGAAAAACAGATGTTAAGAACTCTCATAAAAAGCATGCTATTCTGATTTGATTTGCATAAACATGATATGGTTATTTGTGGTAATTAATTATCACAAACTAAATCATTTTAGCTTCCTAATTTTGATAATAAACACTTACACCATTACAACAATACCAATTTACCTAAATGGATTTAAGTATGAGAGTATTGTACATTTCTAGTACAGTGACAATTGACTTTCTTTTTAGATCTCTTTTAGTTACTTTCTCTTGGGCTCATCTGATATGTTTGTGTGTGTGTGTGTGTGTGTGTGTGTGTGTGTGTGTGTGTGTGTGTGTGTGTGTGTGTGTGTGTGTGTGTGTGTGTGTGTGTGTGTGCATACATGAGCGTGTGTGTATGTCTGTGTGTGTATGTGTGCATACACGTGTGTGTGTGTGTGCCTGTGTGTGTATGTATGTGTGCGCGCACATGTGCATGCTTGTATGCATGTGTGAACACTGAGTAAGTGTGCTTCACACTTTTTCTTCCTGTTTGTTTTGTGGATCTCTGTCTCTGTCTCTCTTGCTTTCTCATACTCTAAGTTGCAAGACCCACCTTTATCAGGAGCTTTTTGTCTAATACCAGCAGACTATTTTTGAAACGTTCTTATCTGTACTTAAGTATGGTCGTTAAATAACTTTAATAAGTGATTTTTTTTTTTTTAACCTTATCCTGATCACTGTTCAGATATGAACGCTTGTTAGATATTAATTAAACTGGTTCACTTTAGCACAGCATATTCAGTGCTGCAACAGACTGTGACAAGTGCAGAAAAAGACCTGTATCAACATTGTATTATAACAATGTAAAGGGTTCTTAAAAAGACAATGTAAAGGGTGCTTAAACAGACAATCAGTATACTCACTTCACATACAAGTTTCCATTTTTTTTCTCTTCTCTTGTTGTTGTTGTTTTATTATTGCGTAAGAAAGTGAACCCTCTTCTCTTCTCCTTTATCTCCCACAACTTTACTACTCCTTTCTTTCCTCTCACATTTCTTTCCCTGTGCACTGAACCAGGGACCAACGACAGCAGAACCGTAAAGTTTATGAAGTTGGCTGCCTAATATCAAGAAGAAGAAGAAGAAGAAGAAGGAGAAGAAGAACAAGAAGAAGAAAAAGAAGAAGATGAAGATCAACAGCAACAACAAAGTCAACACCACCACCTACAAGAATGTAGCTTTAAAAAATGGAAAGCTTTGTTTTATCAGTATATTATCTTTTCTTAAAACAAACATGCATATTGCAATGGTTCATGCGCACACACTTAAACTAAGAGTCCCCTGAACCACAGAAGTGAACGAGCAACGATGACGGTGATCATACGGAAGAACAGTCTGTTAATGATATCTAATGAAAAGCGATCTGGCTTTACTTCAGTCCTTTCATTACTTTCACTACTAAGTTAAAAGGCAAATTGTATACATCACGTTTTTTGTTTCTGTTTTTGTTTTTTTAATATCATCTGATTTGTTGTCTCTGCTCTCATCAGAACTGAATTACGTCAACAAAATTAATGAGAACCACCACTCTGTGGTAACATGCTCGTATAATTTGCATTGACAGTACATGGCAACAAAAATCTACTATCACTAGCACTTGTGGGCATTTTAAACTGATTTGATTACTAAATCTACTATTGTGTCATGTCAATGAGTCAGTCAAAATATGTAACCTATTTAGCTGCAGCCGGTTGAAAGTTGAGTAACAACATCACTCATGTCATTCTCATGATCAATCATCAACACTGGTTTTAAACACATAGACAAACAACTTGCTTCTGCGTAAGTATCAGTCTATTACTACTCTACGTCACATACTGATATCAGTCAACTGCAGATGACATTTGATAATGATCATCGATTTCAACTTCAAAGCAGTTAAATTACCTAGATTAAATTTACGTACACATCAACTTAACTCGTAGGAGGTGTGTCGATTTGAAAATCTTGAAAAGATCACTCAGTGTTCTCAGAAAGCAATCATCTGTAACGCCTGCTCATCGTTGAAAATTTATTCTAATTCATCCGCGAAACTTGCCATTTAAAACTTCAATAACAAATTAATGAAAACATGTGAAAATGACGATGTTTACTTACGATGAAAGTCTCTTTTTACAGAGCATCTCGTCTAACGAGATCGCACGAGACCGACTTTGTTTCAAGATGGTGGCGAGTGATACCTATTGACTGTGAGTGAACGGAAGTGGGCAGTAACAAAATACCTCGACCATCTTTTGTTCCTGGAGATAAGAGGCAACAGAATGGAATCGGGAGGCGTTGGATTCAGTTTGGAAGGCAAGTTTCTGAATCATGCTTTGGACAATACAACTAGAATTTAATATTGTAGTTGTCTGTTCAATTGACTGCGCGGTTTACCGTTTCAGTGTTTACTTTCTTTTCTTATCCCCACTGGTTTTAGTTACCACCCCCTCGAGTTAACCAGTTCTCAGCAGTTATCTGATATACTAAGTTTGTGACTTCCACATTAGACTTTTTCATTTTTGCAGTCATAGGTTTTTGATGTAGAATAATCGAAGGGGTCCCCACTGTGTGTGCATGTGAATTTCCAACAAGACTTGTGTTTGAGAGTCAAACATTTTTCGTTTTCTCCTCTCTCTCTCTCTCTCTCTCTCTCTCTCTCTCTCTCTCTCTCGATCTCTCTCTGTCAGACGAACATGTACCGAGTTTATTCCTATCATGGTGGATCAAATCGAATTGCTAAGGAGGCTGTACTGCTTTAAGTTTAAAGCAATAAATCATTTCGTTCGTTCGTTCGTTCTGTGTCTCACTCTATCTGTCTGTCTCACCCTCCCTCCCTCTTTTAAGTCATAGACAAAATTTAGGGCAAGAATAATTAAGCGTCAAGAACTCGGGTTTAGATGGCTGCATACATTTTTATAGCACTTTCTTCCCATTTGATAATAATAATTATAATAATGATTATTTATGATGCTTAATCTGACATCATAAGCCCAAAGCACTTACAAATTTATACATAAAAGGTTAAAGAAAACATAAATGAAACCAATATGAAGATGAATAGTGCAATAAGTACCTTGCAGTTACAAACAAGGGTGCATATTGACACACCCACGCACACACACACACACACACACACACACACACACACACACACACACACACACTGATTTTGTTAGACAATGTTGAAAAATCTGCAAGGGAGGTAATCTGCCTAACACTACAGCTGGCAATCAGCGGTGGGACACTCCTTTTGAAACTGGTATAATTGAAGACTGAATTTGTATGATATCAATGGTGTAAGTGTATCAGTCTCTTGCTTATTAACAGCAGAAGATCTTCCTGAGGAGAAGAACCACCCCTTCAGACAAGTGTTTTGGCCTTGAACTCCTTACACTCTAAGGGGGCTGTGCCACATTCAAGTCATGACACCCAGTGACCTTTTACTGCCAACCTCTTTTGCCTGGCACTGTTGGGATTCAAACCCACAGCTTTTGGATGGGTGGGCATCTCAAGGTGTACCCTTTTTTTTTGTTAGACGGATGTCTAACCTGATTGCTAATGAACACCTGTTCTAAGTTGGGTAATTCAAGCCTCATGACGTTCACTTTTCTTCCTCCTTGTCCAGATCCAGCTGGAACTCTTTTTTTCAGCTGCCTCTGCCATTGCCTTCAAGGTTCTGGTCCTATTCTTACACCAAATCCCAAGCTGTTTCATGAGATTATAGGGTGATGTGCCCACAAATCCCCTTGCTCCAACCTGTGTGGCAAGTACCTGTGTCTGGTAGCTGGATTCAAGGTTTGTGATGTTGTAAATTTCTGCAAGTTCTATAGGCGTCTGGCCACTTAAAGTGATTCCACACTCAGTCACTGCTTCATTGCTGCCACAGCTGTTTGTCCCATTGTGTGAGAAAAGGTAACTGCTTGCAGCAGAAATATGGGAGTTTTCTTCACTGATTTTTTTTTTTTTTCCCAGAACAGGGTTTTTTTTTTATTTTTTTTATTTTATTTTTTTTTAAATCTAAGACTTCAGTTGACTGTAAACTTAACTGACAGCATGTTTGGTCAGCAAGGAGAGGAACAGTTGTTGACTTCATCGACATGGTGGTGGTAAACATCCCAGTGAATGGTCGGTCAGTCAGGCGCTGGTGTACTGACATATGTGCTTGAGCAGTACTCCTGTCCTGTTTAACTGACTGTTTTGTATTCACTGTTTGGCAATGTTGTTATGCTGTATATTGTCAGGAGTGGAAATGTGAAAGCCATGCACTCTTTGATTGCATCAGCCTCAGTCTTAATGGATGGTTCAGGATTTTTTTTTTTTTTTTTTTTTTAAATTGCTGATTATGCACACAATAGGCTACTTGACCCTCTGGTACTTCAGTTGTTGGCTTTCTACCCATCCCACAGTAAACTTAGCTTTAAGTCATAAGTTGACTTCTACAGAGAAAAAGAGCAGTTTTACATGTTAACTACAGCAGTTTCTTTCATCTGTTCTTCTTTCTCTCTTAATCTTTGGCTTGATTTGGAAACATTCTAGCTGACAATGTAGTTTTGCTGACATTGTTAATTAGACGAACATTAATTGCTCGTTTCAGACTTGACACCAGAAGAGCAGCAGCTGCTTCAAAGTATTCAAGAGAAGAAAAAACAGTTGTTATTTGAAATTCAGGTGCAGTATTGTGTGTGTGTGTGTGTGTGTGTGTGTGTGTGTGTGTGTGTGTGTGTGTGTGTGTGTGTTGTGTGTGTGTGTGTGTGTGTGTGTGCATGCGCATGTGTGTGTTTGTGTGTGTATGATGTGTGTATGCTTGCACACATACGTACGTGCGTGTAGGTATGGATGCATGTGTGCAGCCTACAGATCTATATATGTAAAGATTATTCAGACTATTTGAATTGTCAAAAAAGGTGTGGCATTGTGCATTTAAGTTTTGGAAACACACCCCAACACAATTGTTGCAAATTTAGATAGCTTTGTTGTCCTCTTAACCACTTGTTCATCACATTTTTCTTTTTTTTATATTATCTTTCAATGACTATTATTACTGTGTATACCAAACTTTGCAGAACATCTTGTTTGATGAATTCAGCATGCATAACAAGGTATTGATGCCTCTGCTGGTATTGAAGTCAGTAGAACCTTTTAATTATTGTCTTATGAAAGAGGATTGAAGAGGTGCCTTGGTGGATGCTCAGGCACTCAGAAATCTCCACAGCCTTTGGTCTCTAGTCATACAAAACAGAGTGGAGTTTTTTGCAATCAGTCCAATCCTTTTTGTCTTGCCCATCCAGAACATCTGCAGTAGGCTTAGGCGGGACGTCCACCCTCCACTTCACTGGACAACAATCATGGACAGAGGGTCTTGGTGAGATGCCAAGTCTGTACCAAGCAAGGTTACAGTGCTAGATAACTGTATAAGAGATTAGAAGCATTTATTCTCAAACATGGAATTTTTTTTTTTTTTTTGGTTGAGGTTGTGTTGCCAGTGTTCAGCTTCTGCATCCTCAAAGAAGGAGGGATGTCACACATGATATGGACAGTTTTGTCATCACTGAGATATCGACAGACCTGATTTTCAGATGGCATTCAGTCTCATCCTGGCAGACGAAATAGGACAAAACATTGGCAATTCATGGTGTTTCTTGAGTTGAGATCTTTACCGAGAGTGGACATAGACATATTAGTAGTCCACTATAAGTTGAGATCTTTTCCGGGAGTGGACACAAGACATTTTAGTAGTCCACTTCTTAAAGAGTCTGTCTATTCAGCGTGATGCTGACTGAATGCTGAATGTTTTCTGGAACTGTTAGGCTAAGGTTTTGCATTTCTTTAAGCTGGAGCTGACTTTCAGTTTATATTTTTGATACATTCCCCAGTCTGGCAATTACTTAACTGTAAATCTTCTTCACTGCTCTCTGAGAGCGAGATTTCATAGCTGAAATGCAGGTTGCAAGAGAAACTGCCCTTCAGTGATATGGAGGTCTTTATTTCTTTTGTTCTTTGGCAAAAACTCTTGATGTTTACAATTTGTGGGATTATACGCTGATGGTTCCAGTTTTAAACCCACCATTAAAGAATCTTTATTCCTTCAGTTTTCAGAGATGATGTCTAAACACATCACCAGGGTGTTTTTTGTTTATTTCTGTGTCACTCACCCCACTGGCTCATGATGGTCTACACTTGTTCAAGTTGTTGGAAAATAGAATGGGATTTGAATTCTAATCAAGATTTTTTTTTTTTAATGAGGATCTCAGCTGTTTGAATGTTGCTTCTTAATTTGTGATGGAGTTTCTGTAATGGCATTGCAGTCACTGATAATGGGAGCCTCAACTGGTGTGGCTTGTTGTTCTCCAGTGTGACAAACACTCTATAATAGCATTTCAGTGGGCCTTCTTCAAGATAAGAGTTGGTAGTCTGGTTTAGTGTTGGATGGTGGTTTAGTTTAAGTTCTAGGGTTTATTCTTCCAAGTGCTCAAATAGGAAAAAAAACAGTGTCATGGTGTATTACTCTACTTTCTTTATATATCTTTACTAACATTTTTCATTTTTAGAATTAATAGAATATCATTGCATTTAGTAAATAATTGAATTTTTTCCTGCTTTGGCCTAAAGTTTTGTTTCTACTGTCAGAACCATGTGGAGAGAGGAGGACATTTTTTTAAAATCACTGATGGCATTATGAATGAAAGCACAGTATGTGAGCTTGGTTGAAGTCAGAGCTGAACTGTGTACAGTCTGTGACATTTTTTATATAAGATTAAGCACAAAAATTGGTTGGGTTGAAACTGTAACAGAATTATGTGCATTTGTGTATTCCGCATTTCATGTATGAAAAAGCTTGCTTAAAATTTGGCATGGTTTAAGTCAGAGCTGAATCACGTACATTTCTGTTTATTTTTTTTTTAATGATAATAAAATGAATTTTCGAAAATGAACTTGGTTGAAATGTTAGCAAATTATCTGCATTTCTGTGTAACTATACACCAGAATAAAACATTGAACTATGTATCCAGATGTTCAGTTTGCATATGTACATGACTGTGTACACTGCCAAATTTGTAATGATGTTTGTTGTTGCTTTATGTGTAGGAGCTGCGTAGAGAAATAGAAGATGTCACAAATGAACTGGAAAGTATGGACTTCGGGGATGAGAAGTAAGTCATGTTCACATTTGAAGTTGGTGAAAAAGGGATTGCTTTATCCTGTTCTTTGTTGAAGATCCTTTTGTATGCTATCTGTATGTTTGCATCTCTCTCTCTCTCTCCTCTCTCTCTCTCTCTCTGTCGCTCTCTGTCTCTGTCTGTCTGCCTGTCTGAATCCTCTTTCTTTTGTTGTTGCTTTGGTTAAATTTAGTGTCCACTATCAAGTGAGAAGTTCAGATGCTATGTGGTCATCTCCTATATATCACCTTTTTTCCATGACAAACTATGTCTTTTATTTTCAGACAATCTTTAGACCCCTCTCGTTTTCACCACCTTTACCAGAGTTCTAGGCCTAATATTTGAAAAGTGTGGTGACTTGTCAGAATGAGACTGACTTCTTTATTGTTGTATTCCTTTTGCCATTCTTACTCTTAGTGTTAAATGTTGTGGGTGCACTACATCCATTTTCAGTTGTTCTGTATGATTGACATGTTTTTTTTTTTTTTTTTTGCTTCTGTGGTGGTGGTGCTGGTGATGGTGGTGGTTGTGGTGGTGTATGTATGTGTGTGTGTGTGTGTGGTGTGTGTGTGTGTGTGTGTGTGTGTGTGTGTGTGTGTGTGTGTGTGTGTGTGTGTGCGAGTGTGTATGTGTGTGTGTGTGTGTGCGTGTGTGTGTGTGCGTGTGCACGTGCATGTCTGTGTATGCGTGTGTATGTGTGAATGCATGTGCACGGGGGTGTGTGTGAACATATGTCATTATGTGCATGCCTGTATGTCCATGCATGTGTGTGTGAGTGTGTGTGTGTGTGTGTTCGCGCACGCACATGTGTGTTGGTGTGTGTGTGTGCATGCATGTGTGTGTGTGTGTGTGCATGCTTACCTCAATACCTGTATCAGTGTATGCTTGAGAGAGAGAGGAGAGGGAGAAACTGGAAAACTGATTTGAGTGGACCTTCATCGAATAACACAAGCTGTTCAAAATGTCTGTATCTCATTGTCACAACAGATTTCTCCATGAAATTCAGGCTTCTCTCCCCTGAAAGGGAGCAGGCATTGCTGCAGTGCAGTGACGCCCAGACTTTGTGCCTTGTTTTACCCAGTTTGCATTTCTTTTTTGTTGACTGTAACAGTGGGTTTTCGACAATTTTGCCAAAAATAATTCTTTTGTTGCTGTAGCTTCTTTTACATTGGGAGCCTAAGTGCATGTTTAAATGGGATCCTGTCTTAGTGGGTCATCTTAAAGACTTGTAGTCAGATCACTGCATAAGTCAGGGGGGAGAGGAGTGGAGGGGAGAGGGGTTGGAAGCTCCTGTGTAACTCAAGTATACATAATTTTTTTTTTTTTTTTGTTAGGTACAAAGACACTTTCCCTGTGTAAGTGATTAAATTCACAGATGTTTTTGTGCCAGAACGTTTTCCTTACTGTTTGTTTTTGACTTCCTTTTTGTTGTTGCTGC
>JADBJO010028386.1:12500-20201 GCA_016801955.1 Conus betulinus
GATCATAAACAATAACATTATTGCTAATGTCAATAATAATAATAACCATCATCATCATCATCATAGTAAAATAACAATAATTATATAATAATACTACTATACTACTATAGACTACTACTACTACTACTACTACTACTACTACCGCTACTACTACTACTACTACTACTACTACTACTACTACTACTACTACTACTACTACTACTACTACGACGACGACGACGACGACGACGACCATACTACTATTAATTGTGGATGATAACAAAAACAAGAACAACAACAACGCCAATAGTAATAATATGATAATAATAATAATAATGATAATGATGATCATGATTATAATAGTAATAGTAAAAATAGTGATGATGATTGACGATGATGATGATGATGATGATAAAAAGAACATCATCCTCATCATCATCATCATCATCATCATCAAAATGTTATAAACTAATAACGATAAAAAAAAATATTAATGATGGCAACATCAATAATAGAATTAATAATAATAATAAGAAAATAATAATAATGATAATGATAATAATAACACACTGATAATGATTAGAATAAATGTATTATAATAAAATGAGAACAAAAACAACAAGAATACTTTTACTACTACTGATAATGATAAAAAAAAGAAGAAAAAATAGTAATCGTAATAATGATGATGATACTACTACTACTACTACTAGCTACTACTATTACTACTACTACTACTACTTCTAATAATGATAATAATATTAATATTAATAACAACGACGGCAATAATAATAATAATAATAGCAACAACAACAATAATGATAATGATAATGCTAATGAAAAAAAATAATAATGATGATAATAATAACAATTATTATTATTATTATCACTATATTATTATAGTGATGATGATGATGATTGTAATAACAACAATGATAAGGATGATAAGGAGGAGGAGGAGGAGGAGGAGGTTGATGATAACGATGTGGTTGATGAGGAGGATGATAAGATACAACCAGGAAAGTAATGACATCGTTTCTCCCGTTATCCCTGGACTGTTTTGCGCACCCAGTGTTGGCACACTGTACAGGTCAAAGTTCGAGGCTACAACAAAGGTCACGTAGCAACAACAAAGTCTGAACAGATGACAATCGGCCTGGCTATGTGGGCAATATCATCATCATCATCATCATCATCATCATCATCATCATCATCATCATTATCGTCATCATCCATCATCATCATTATAAAATAACATGGGACTTTTGGGTCAATACGTTAGTCCAATGCCATGTCAGCAACAAAATAGAATGATGCGTGACTACAATACTAGCATCCTCTGGACTCCAACATCCTGAATGTCAATTAAAATCAAACAAAAGAACATTTTCAAAAGCTTAATTGCTTAAGGCTCCACAGAAGAAAACGATAACACTAATTAATCAATAAATGTCCATTCCAAATGTACCAGTATGTAACAACCCCAGGCACACACACAAAGCAAGGTACAATCACTTCAAAGCTACAATACAATCATTCAATTCACAACGAAAAATCTTATTTTCCCAAATGCAACTGTTCACCGGTTTTCTGCAGTCTCTGTTTTGATACTCACAGGTGGAGAAAAACGTCCACATTTCTTTTTTCTTTTCTTTTTTTTTTTTTTTTTTTAGAAAATAACACGTCCCTCAGCAGTCAAGGAGTAATGTCCCCAAATTTCTGGCTGAAAAACACAAAGTTCACATTCCCTCCTATATTCACCAAAAATCAATAAATGCACAGTCCGCACTAATTCACTTCCAGTCCATGCGCAGCACTGTCGTTTACAAAACAAATATTGTTCCGTAATCTTTGCCAGAATGTACGTTCCACACATGAAACAGAATTAGATAATGTTTTCTATGAGCATCCATGTGAAGAATCCCTCAAACATATAAATACGCTAGAAGGAAAACAAATCCCTCAAAGGCAAGTGTGTAGCTGAATATATATGTAGTAGCACAAAAAACAAACACAGCTCTAACCCTTCTAATGACAGATAGAGTAAAGTTCCCTGACACTCAACCTACAGTCACACAAACTGCACACAAGAGTCTAAATAAAATTAACACAGCATGTCACCCAAAAAGAAAAACCTGAAACTACACTTTGGAACGGGATGAAAAAGAAATTTAAAATCCCAAATCGAAAGAAACAAACATTTGGGACCAACCACAAACAATAATCCATAATTCAATGGTGTTTATATATATTATATGAAGGAAAAAGTCGATAAAACAACAAAAAATAAACTATGTAGACGAAATAAGCTCAGAGAGGGACAAACTAAAACTAAATAAGGCCAACTTTTTGAGTTATTTCCAAAATGAACAAATGATTAAGAAAACAAAAAACAAAAAAAAAAAATAATAAAGAAAGGGAAGTAGCACCAACAATATCTACACCACATATAAGACGACACAGAACACACTGGGAATTTTCACTTTTGAATACAGAAAAGAGCAGATAACTACAGAAGCTAGAGAAGAGCAAAATCAACCCCAAATAGAAGAACAGAGCTATAGAAATAATCAAAGAAAAAAAAAAGAAAAAAAGAAATATATAAAAAAACTGAAATAAAGCCATCAAGGCAGAAAAAAGGGACTAATTCCTCGATTTACCGGAACTATACAAGATAACACCCCATTACGGTGAAGATGGGAAGTGCAATAAATGGAATATAGACAAACGTACAAAACAACAGCCCCACACTATGGAAGGGATATGTCTTTTAAATAATAAGTCTACTCCATCAGAAGAGAATAAAAAGGGAAAAAGAAATGCGGGAGTCACCAGTATTATGGGGTGTTACTTTGTGTAGTGTTACCGAGAGGGTGATAGCGAGGAAGAATAAAGAGAGATACTGATAGTATTGCCTGTATTTCATTTAGGTGTGTGTCTGATTGTGCGTGTTTCTGTTTCCCCTTGTCTTTATATACTCTCTTCCTCACCACACTCACCTTCTGCAAACGAAAACAGTTTTAGTGGGGACCCTAGAAAGGACAAAATTTACTCAATATTATTTTTTTTTTTTTAAATAAATAAATAAATAAATAAAAAAGCACTTGTTCTCTCCCAACAATAGAGAGCTCATTCCCAAACTAAATACTTCGAACAGACGTAGGCTTTGTACAATCCATACAGTCTCTGGGTTACACAGTAAAATGTTTCACACATTCAGCACACAAACACACAGCTATTTCCTTCTCTTCAGCTTGCCGCTGTAGAATCTTCACACATTCGGCACTAGAATCTTGGTTCTTAAAAGCTTGGATTTTTAGTCGACCTTGGATAATATTTTTTTTTTTAAATCGTCTCATCCTGTACCATAACGTGTGATAACTATGACTTCGTCTCCAGCCACCTGGGGCGAGACATCAGAACTGGGAAAGACCTCCGTGTCCGTTCCCACAGCAAGCGGTAACTCTCTCTCTCTCTCTGCTTTTCGGACCACACCTCGCCGCCCGGAACACGTCCAGCCGCCTAGGACCCACCTCCGGCTCGGAAGTTAGCTAAGATGACGTCGCATCCGCCCCCCAACCCAGATCCGATCACCAGGAAAACCAGCCAACCTTTTCGCACCGCCCGCTTCATCCAAAACTTCAATATATTCTTATCTGCTGTATGGTTAATCTGTCTCGGTGCGCATGACCAGTTATGTTATTATTATTTTTTTTTTTTTTTTTTTTTTTACATTTTGTCTTTTTTTTTTTTTTTTTTTTAAGTGACGACTAAAATGAGTATTGACGTAAAAAAGCAATGTTTCGTGTGCAACATGTTCCACACACACACACACACGCACGCACGCGCACGCACGCACGCACGCACGCCACACGCACACGCACACACACACACACACCAATCATACTGAAAAATAGCAGTGATGACACAAAACCCGTCCGTCACAGAAGGATGAGATTGACTCCTATATTGCTCCAGAGATGTACGTTGTGGCATGTGCACCACTCGCGCTGCAAAAAGAGGCGCGCGGGGCGGGGGGGGGGGGGGGGGGGGGGGGGGGGGCAGGGGTGGTGGTTACCTAACCACCCCACCATCACCATCACCACCACCACCACCACTTCTGACACCACCACCACCACCACCCCCCTCATCCTCCACCCCATTCCATCAACCACCGCTATCTTTCCCTCCCTCTGTCCCCTCTACCAGTTACCACCACCACCACACCACCACCTCCCTCATCTCCACCCCATTCCATACTGGGTGGAAATGTCGGCATCCTGCCAATGCGAAAGTAGGGCAGCTAAAGGAATGAAGCAGCTTTCCCCCCTGGTATTGCGAGTATCACTAGCACCAAAAAAGCCTAAAATAACCTTTTTAAGGTGCGCTCTCTCTCGATCTCCTCTCTCTCTCTCTCTCTCTCTTCTCGGTGTCTGTCTGTCTGTCTGTCTGTCTTTCACCAACACACACACACACCCACACAACACACACACACACACACACACACACACACACACACACATGCATACAAATGCGCTCAAGCGTTAAAGGCCCACTGACCACGGCAAGCACTTGCGATCGACGGTGGTCATAAATTCCGATAGCAACACAATCCCAACGGGTCCCGCGCCATTGTGTCATACCCCCCACTCCGATAGTCAAACACACAATCCCCACCCCCCACTATCCTCCCCGGCCCATTCCCTACCGACCCCTCCCCCCCCCCCCCCCATCCCTACTCGCCCCCCCCCCCCACCCCCCCCCCCCCCCCCCCCCCCCCCCCCGAAAAAACAAAGTTGTGGCTACTGTTATGAGAATACTGTTGTGTGTTTTTTTTTAGCCGCCAATCCTAAACAGTTTTCCTTCTTATTTTAGTTTTTTAGAATCACTGGCAAGATACATAAAAAAGGGGTGGGGGGGGGTGGGGGGTGGGGGTGGGGGTGGGGAGGACGAGGCCCCCACCACACACACCACCCCCCCCCCGCCGTGGGATCTCCACAAACAAAGACCACCTCAAAACTATCCACCCAATACCAGTCATCCAGTCATCAATGGAGATCCAATGGAGAAGAAAAAAAAAAAAACGAAAAAAAAAAGAAAAAAAAGCAGGGTGGTGGGGGGGGGGGGTGGTGGGGATAGTTGATAACCTATCTGAACTTATAACATACGCGTCATCGGAATCTTGAAGGAAAAAAAGAAAGGAGAGGTAATGGTATGCCACACCTCCTAGCTTCTCTTTCTTTTTACAGACCCCCAAAATGGCTGTCTTTTACCCGTACATTTCAGACTGCGGCTTGTACATTTGATTCAAATGTGTGGACACAAAGTGGCTTGTTTGACTAGGGGGGGACAATCCAGACAGCAGAAAGTGGCCTGTTTGATAGGGGTTGGCGATCCTGATGTAAAAAGTACTTGTGCAGCAGCCAGCAGCGGTAGTAGTAGTAGTAGTAGTGGTGGTGGGGGTGGTGGTGGTGGTGGTAAACAACAGTAATGATTTATATAATAATAATAATAATAATAGAGTAATAATAGTGATGTGATGATGATGATAACAAAAACAACAAAAAAACAGTGCCACTACTACTACTACTACTACTACTGCTGCTGCTGCTGCTGCTGCTATTGCTGCTGCTACAACAAATACAAACCACAATCATATCAGGAGCACCAGCAGAAGCAGCGGCACCACAACCACCACCACCACCACCACCACCAAACAACAACAACAACAGCAACAAACAACAACAACAACGACAAACGACAATTACTACTACCATCATCATCATCACCACCACCACCACCACCACCACAACGACTACTACTAACAACTACTATTACAACTACCGCTGCTATTGCAACTGCTGCTACAAACTATTCATCATACTACTACTAATACAGCTACTGCTGCTGCTTCAATTACCATGAAAATTATACTACTACTATTACTGCTACTACTACTACTGCTACTACTACTACTTTGACCACTGTTCAGTTATCACTGTTCATGGCTGACTAGAGTAACATGGGTCCCCCCCCCCCTCCCTCCCCCCGCGTCTTTTGGACTCATTATGGGATATCTTCACAAACATCAGTGTATGTAAAATGATAATTTTTACCCAAATATGATTGTGATAAGTTACTGTTCTGCATGTCATAAGAACCGTTTCCTTATAAAAATAACAAAAAAAAGTCCCGTTTCGACAGTACCATCATTGTAACTGTCACTATTTTTCGTATGATGAGTAATTATGACAAAATCACCATGTATGATCTTTTGAGACAACAGAACCTTCATAACTACACCCTGGGGGTTCCCCCCCACAACACACCTCCCCCCCCCCCTCCCCACAACAACACCCCACCCCATCCCAACCCACGGCAACCCGTCCACCTAATCCTCCATGTTTGTGTGTCATTTCCAATGGGCCACAGACCACAATTTAAGATTTTGCACTTAAGACACTAACCAATTCATGTACACATTTTGAGGCGCAACGTGAGCTTGAGTCAGCATTTAATGTTAACTCATAATTCATCAAACGAACCACCTCCCCCCACCAACTACTTTTCTTGTTGGAAGGGGGGGGGGGGGGGGGGGTCACCAATGAAATCACAGTCTTCAAACGCATGACCTTATCCTTAGATGGTCTCATATTTCAGGCCTGTGCGTCACACGTCCACCCTACCTTTGCGCCAGCTTCAAGAACCCAAACTTGTCCCATTCCTTCGCGATTCTAATCGGACTGCATTGGAACCACCTGGCTTGTACCTCGATGGCCATATATGACGCAAACATGAAAGAGAATTTAAATATCAGATGCAACGCACACTCTCGAAAACTGTCCTCCATTGCGCCCAGTCTAATATATACTCGACTCCGTAAGCAAGGCCTTGGCGCATTAACTTTGTTTTTTTTTTTTTTTTTTTTCTTGCAGTCGCAACACTTAAGAGATACACGCTTTTCCCGCTTTTGCACGCTTTTTGCTGCCGCCAACGTCAGGACGAGTCCACAGACTCAGCAGCACACAAATATATATTATATCACCACCAAACCACCGAAACGAAGGATAAGCAGTTTTTAAAGGTCTACACTAAACGAAAGCAGAAGGGGTACAATGGGGTGGGGAAAAGAAAAGGAAGAAGGAGGGGGAGGAGGGGGGTGGGGGAGGTGGGTGGAAAGGGAATGAAGGATGTCAGGTAGAGAGGGGAGGGGGGGGGGGAGGCGGCAGAAGAGGAGGATGCGTGAGGTGTGGTGAGTGTTTTTAAGATCGAGATAGCGAATGAGAGAAGAAAAGAAAAAGGAGAGGGGAAGGGAAGGGGAGGGCATTACATCTGCGCAGAGCAGAGCTGATTTCCTGCGTGAGCGTGCGCGCATGAGCGAGAGGGTGCACACACACGCAGGACACACACTCACTCATTACATACATACACGCGCGCGCGCACGCGCACAGAGAGAGAGAGAGAGAGAGAGAATCGACGATGTCAAGAGAGGTGAAAACATTGCTATGAACAGCAACGAAGAAGAAGAAGAAGTGGAGGAGAGGAGGGGATGCAGAGGAAAACGAAGAAGAAACAAAACAACAACAACAGAGAGAGAGAGAGAGAGAGAGAGAGAGAGAATCAACGAAGTCAAGAAAGGTGAAAACATTGCTATGAATGGGTAGCGACGCCGACGACGGACAACGGAAGAAGAAGACGAAGTGGAGGAGGCGGGAAGAGGAG
>JADBJO010028387.1:0-2500 GCA_016801955.1 Conus betulinus
TGTTTAACAACCAAGCATGTAAGTAGGGTTTCATTCTATTTGCACAAAAAAAGTAGATGGAACGGAGTGATTTGCTTGCCACAAATACAAGTCATATGCTTACAGAATTTGGTTTTAAAGGCATGAAGCCTCAATTTAAAAATCAAATTTTAAAAAATCCACTCTTGGTAGAGATTCTTGATACCTGTTTTATTGTCTGATATCTTGTTAAATAATATCCGCTTTTTGTTTCTCGTGCCTTTTCGCTTATTTGAAATAGAGTTCCAGGATACGTCTTTTAAAAGACTATAACTCTCATGTAAGGATGAAGGAATGCATTTCTTTGTTAAATCAGTCTCAGTGACAAAAGCCTTTTCGGCTAATTTGTTCACGCTTTCATTCGCATATAATCCACAGTGTGATGGAACCCAACAAAAGTCGACATAGGAACCATGTAAATGCAAAAAATGAATTAAGTGTTAGACTTCTGATATAAGTTCTGCTCTTACACTTGTGTTCGAGAAATTTAGAACTTGTAGGACTGATTTTTAATTAACGCAAAGTAGTATTTGAACGGCAGGAAATTGAAAATCAAGAAGAAAGTTCAATGCCATAATAATGGCAACAAGTTCCGCAGTAAATGTGGAAATATTCTTACCAAGGTGGTAACCTTTCTCTATTTTTAAGGATTGTATTATGAATGCTGAACCAGACAAATGATTGTCTAGTACAGAACCATCTGTATATTTTTAAGGTGATTATATAAGTTTCATTTATATGACTTGACTTAACATACGTCGGCAGCAAGGGTCCATCACATTTTCCTAAACTTGTGTAGTCTATGTTGTAATTTGCTCTACTAAGTTCCCATTCGGGATAGTGCTAAAAGACACCAGAGGAGCTACGTTTTGAGGCGCAGTGCCTGCTTTTGTAAATAAGTCAGATGTGTATGCGGATATCGATTTCAGACAATCGATTTTTTTGTGCCCGTTTATGATAATTTATTTCTAATTTTAATTCTGTTTCACTGGTATTAAGATTTTGTAGTGTATGACTTCTTACAATATATTTTGCAGATGCAAGTTTCATATTTTCTTCAAAAGGCAATATTCTGATCTCCATATAAGTTCTTAAAGTTGATGTATGAACCGGGACACCAAGAGCTATCTTGTAAGCTTTACTATCGATAGTCTGCAACTTTTTAATTAAACATTTTGTGGCTGAAAAAATGTTTCCTGGGCATAGGATAATTTTGATCGTACAAGCGCAGTAGCTAAATGTGCTAATACTTTACTGTCTTTACCCCATGATTGTTGACTCACCATTTTCAGGAAATTTAAAGTTTTCTTAGCTTTTGTTAGAATAGTTTGTATGTGATAATTCTAGCTTAATTTATAAGTTAAATTTACTCCTAAAAATTTTACGACTTTTTTATATTCAAGGCACAATCTATCTATTTGAAATGAAGGCAGAGGATTAGGAACATAACCAGTATTGAACAGAACCATACGCGATTTTCAGCCGAAAGGGCCAATCCATTTTCAGCCATGTACCTACTAATTTTATCTAGTTCGTTTTGATATATCTTTTTGATAAAGTTGATTGATCTAACTGGTGTTTGACGTTTTAAAGTAACTTTCATCCATATACAGATACCATCCGCATATTGTACTAGTTCAATTTTTTTGATAATGATTTAGGAAGATCATGGATCAAAATATTAAACAGGATAGGAGCTATCACAGCTCCTTGCAGGATTCCCATCTGGATATGTCTTCCATTAGAATATACGTTTCCTACCTTGTCTGTATTGTCCTACCACTTAAAAAGGTTTTTAAGTAATTGTACATGCACCCCGAGAGACCTATTGACCTCAACGTGTTCAGACGTTCTGAATGCCAGACTTGGTCATATGCCTTTCTAATGTCGAAAAACGTGGCAAGAACATTTTTCCTACGTGTGAACTGATGTTTAGCCTGTGTTGTAATATTTACAAGATGGTCAACTGTAGATCTACCCTTTCTAAATCCAGCCTGTTGTATTGGTATTATACCATTTTTTTCACAGCGATGTTCAAGTCTTTTTAGAATAATTCTTTCCATAAATTTTCCCATATGTGAAGTGAGAGCAATTGGCCTGTAGTTGTTTTTGTCTGATCTTGACTTGCCCTCTTTATGGATAGGGGTTATAATTGATTTTTTTCCACAAAGATGGTTGAAGCCCTTAAGACCAACATTTCTGAAAAAAATAAGTTAAGAAACATTGTGAAATTAACTGGCAATTGCTTTATCATTTCATTGGAAATCGCATCTGGTCCCACTGATTTTCTTTTCGAACCAATCGAGAAAATTGCATCCTTTACTTCTTGAAACGTAAGGGGAGCGTTTGTGTAGTGACTGTTAATGGGACTGTTTTCATGGTTTCCTTATCCTCCATTTTCTCTTTGTATACTTTCCGTGTTTCTGTAAGGCCTTCCCTGTTGCTATGTTTTGCAAAAAAAAATCTGCAAATGCTTTAGCCT
>JADBJO010028387.1:5000-20201 GCA_016801955.1 Conus betulinus
TCTGGCAGATGCAGGGGAGGGTCTTTTTGCATGCACTAACACACAATGCAGTCAGTTGTACGCACCTTTGTGTTTAACCTGGAGAAAGTTTTAAAGTTTTCCTTCAGGAATTTCTGTTTGTTTCACTCTCGATCTGCTGTTAGTCTGCAGTTCTCATGCTCACAAAATCAGGATAGACGAGACCAGTAACATGATTAGTTTAAAGTTAGTTGATTACTAATGGACTTGGTTTTCCACCTATGTCTCTAAATTCCCGATAGGTTGATGTGTCTGTATCTGAAAGAGATGTCGACATGAAACAAAACCAAAACTGTGCCAGCAACAATGCTTAGTGTGTAATGGAGGACCCAGTCGACATGAGTGTAAACGTTCTGAATGATGGGACGTAGTGCAATTTTTGAAGCAATAGTACATATTGGTGTATTATGCACACGGTGCAGAATCATTACATTTTATATGGTGTGTATGAAGATACTGCACATGTTTGAGTCTGACATCTTCTTATGTTAGGTATATTCAACGTTATCCACCCACATCCATCCAACTCTCTCTCTCTCTCTCTCTCTCTGGGGCTGAGTTCTGGTTCACGTGAAGTTGACAGGTTGGCTTCAGAGCTCTGACAAAAATTGTTATACTTTCCTAAATACATTGGACTATTTGAACTGTTCCTCAGCAATTCAACTCCTATGTGTGTGAGTACCATTCATGTCGACAACACCAGTTTTAGAACTGTGTGTTTTTTTTTTTGTTTGTTTGTTTGTTTTGTTTTGTTTTGTTTTGACATTTTCAAGTTTTATGTATCGACGTGCGAAGTTCGCTGTGTCATTGCAGGGCAAAAGTGGGTCAATGCGTGCAAGATGTGTGCTGCTGGCTGTGAACATTGCCAGCAATGCTCAAGCAATTGCTCAAGTAATGTCGAGCTAAATCCTGGACCTGGAAATGGAGACCACGTCAATGATACTGCGGTAAGCGAAGAACATTCTTCCCCGTTCTAGCGTCGGACAGTTTTCCCGTTGTTGATGAAGACTTGAAAGCTTTGCTGTGCGCCATGTTCAATCAGCAACAGCAACACATGACAGCAAAATTCAACATTGTGCGTGCACAGATTAGCGATGTGCAAGAAAGCTTGACTGCAATGGGACGGGAGGTTTCAGACCTGTGTGCAAGAACTGCAAAACTTGAAGATTTGGACGATGTGCGGGACAGGAGCCAGAGAGCGATTAGTATTGTGACAGAGGTAGAGGAGAGGCTGCAAGAACTGGAGAGGAACGTGGAAGAGAAGATGGACAAGTTTGAATCCATCTCTAGTAGGGATAATTTGAAATTTGGGGGAATTTCAGAGACGGTTGAGGAAACCTACACATTGTGTGCACAGAAAGTGGTGGACGCTTTGCAGAGCACAGTGCCAGGGAAGGACTGGGTACAGACAGACATCGTCCGTGCACATCGCCTGGGCCCTCGCCGTCCAGAGGATTCAGTTAGCACACAGCGGCTCCGCCCTGTGATCACTAAATTTATGCGGTGGTCCGATAAGATGGATGTGTTGATAAAGGGTAGGGATGCGTTGAAGAAGAAAGAAGATGTGAGGGTCGCCGGTGATCTAACGACTAGACAACAGCAGATCATTAAGGATCACCGTGATCGAGGGCTACATGCACACTTCAGGGGGGATAAGCTGATCATGACGGGACCCATTCGGCGCCATGACGACCGTGGCAACACAGACAGATCGGTCAACTTGCGCGGGAGGCCAGAGATAAACGACACAGCCATCACACCGCTGGTGCCATCGGACAAAACGACAAGAGCAACACGTGCAGAAAAGCTATGCAGAAGCTGCCAGGTCACTGCCTGACGCCGTGACTCCTGTGACAACGCATCGGCTAAGAGTTGACAGCAGTGGGGTGCGAGAGAAGACTCAGACTAGTGGTGTTTTGGGCCAGCCTGCACGTGATTCTGCTGTGCCATGACACGCACGCATCACCACCCCGTGTTAGCCCCCCCACCCTCCTCCCCACCTGTATCCTCTTCTAGTAAGGAACAGACTGTGTGTCGTGAAACCATTCAGGTCAAAGTTCATAACACCCGTAGTCGGGCGCAGTTTGCCAGCGGTTTACGTGAAAGAGATAGTGAAGAGAGACGGCTTACTGACAGTGTAAGGCCTGGTCAGGTGTTGAGAAACACGACACGGAAACATGGGCAGAAGCAGGCCAGCGCTTGTCCGTCGTCATCAGGATGGACCTAGGAATACGGCCCGCCCCATCCTGTTCTGTGCATTGATGGAATAAATGGCAGTGTGAAAGACAGTGTGCATGAGATGGGAATAACATAGTGAATATTGGATGAGTGATGATGTGAATGATGACGTAAGTTATGCTGGTACCGGCACTGACGATGATGCTGACGACACTGATATGCCTGCTAAGAATGATCCCAATATTGTCGAAGATGTAGATTATGTTGGCACCTACACTGATGATGATGTTAATGATAGCGTTATACCTAGTGTTAGTAATCCCCGTATTGCTGATGACGTTTCTGATCCCTACAAGGATAGCTATAATGTTGTCCATCATGATTTGACTGCTGCCATCAATGCTGTTGCTTGTTATGATTATATGGATGATGATGTCAGTGCTGATCAAATTGGTATAAGTCAAGGCGGTGGTGATGTCAACGATGTGATTAGTCAGAAGGGTTATACCAATGTTGTTGATGATATTACCAGTCATAGTGATGGCATTATTATTGATGACGGTCATGTTAGTCGTGATGACTGATGATAGTAATGTCGGTGACGTCACTGGTCATGACGTAGGGAATGTCAATGATGTCAATAATCATGGTATTGGAGATGTTGGTGTTGTCATTAGTCATGAATCTGGGGATGCCAGTGATGTCATCAGCCATGAAATTGAGGATAGCAGGGATGTCAATAGTCATGATAGTGTGAGTATCGGTGATTGGGAATGGCAATGATGTCATTAGTCATAATATCGGGGATGTCGGTGATGTCATTAATAACAATATTGGGGATGCCAGTGATGTTATCAGTCATGATTTTGGGGATGTTGGTGATGGTATTGATCATGATTTTGGGGATGTCAATGATGTCATTAGTAACGATATCGGGCATGTCGATGGCGTCATTAGCTATGATATTTGGGATGTCAGTGACAGTGTTCCAACTATGGGGGGTTAGGCTGGGGATGTTAATGAAGTTATTAATCATAATAGCGGCGATGCCGGTGATATTATCAATTGTGATATGGGGGATGCCAGTGGTGTTGTTGGTCAAGATATTGGGGATATCGGTGATACCGCTAGTCATGATATTTGGGATGTCGGTGGTATCGCTGGTCATGACATTGGTATTATCAGTGATGTTATTAGTCATGAAGGTGGAGATGTTAATGATTTCATTTGTCATGATACTGGGGATGTCAGTAATGTTATTAGTCATGGTATTTGGGATATCAGTGATATAATTGGTCATGAGGGTGGGGATGTTGGTGACGTCATTAGTCATGATGAGGGGGGGATGTCAGTGTTGTTGTTGGTCATGATGGTGTTGATGTCAGTGATGTAATTAGTCCTGATAGTTGTGATTTTAGTCATGTTATTAGTTATGATGGTGGTAATGTCATTAGCCATAATTGCGGTGATGTTATTGTTGAAAGCAATGTAGTCAATCATGTCAGTCATGTTTGTGGTGTCGACAGGAATAGGAACCATAATAGTGGTTTTTCTTCTGATATTAGTGACATTATTGATTTGACCATGATAATGCAAATGTGGTGGATGATGATGTTTTCGACCACAAGCAAGAACGTTTTCAAAATGAACGATTAACCTTTTTTGACTTATAACATTGAGGGACTGGCACGTATTTATGAACCTGGTATGCGATCTTTTACTGGAAATTTTGACTTTGCTTTGCTGGTGGAAACATTTTTTCTCAAATCTTTTCTTCACAGTGTTTTCCCCAGCACAAAGCCTATGTTACACTGGCTGTCAGACTGACTGACTCTGTCACTGCCCGCTCTCGGGCGGCGTTGTGCTATTAGTCAGAAAGGAACTAACTGCTTATATTGAATCTATTGAAATGGAATATGATAATGTAGTTTATTTTGAAGTTATCTAAACGTTTATTTACTTCACAATCTGACATTGTTTTATTGGGTGCATATCTCCCTTCAACTGACTCGGCGTACTACAAAGATACGAGATAAACTAATGGTGCTGCACTAATTGAACAGTGTATTTTGGATGTTCTTGAACTGCTTGGCGATGTTCAGTTTTTATTTTGTTTGGTGATTTTAATGCTAGGACTGGTACCGAATACCCTCATGATGACATGATCCCTGATGACTTTTTTGATAACTCTTCGGTGACCCATGTTAAATTCAAGCCATCCTAGTCGACATTCTATGGATCATGCCGTGGACAGTTTTGGTCGATATCTCATTAATGTTTGTGAACAGTTTAGTTTTTCAATACGAAAAGGAACTGTAGTGGGTGATGCACATGGGAATTTTACATATGTGGCATCATCTGGTTGTAGTGTTATTGATTCTTTCTTGATGTCGAGTGGCCTTTTGTCCTTGTGTTCATCGTTGAAAGTTCAGAGCAGAATTGAGTCTAAACATATGCCAGTGGTTTTGGAGTTGTTGACCACCGCTGTTTGCTGCGATTCCAGAAAGTGTTTAGCCTAAAGGCAAATCTTATTCTAAGTATGTTTTGAATGAAGAGTTTAGTCAAGACTTTTATTTGTGTTTAGATTCTGATGAGGTTCGAAACCACATCAATGAAGCAATTGAACTAATTGATTATGAACAGTAAACAAGTGAGGTAGTTTTTGCTCCCATAAGGAAATCTAACACAGAGTAACTTTTTTATTCAAGACTGGCACAGCCTTTTAAAACTTGAATAAAGTCAGACAAATACAAAGACAAACGATCTAATAGTGTGGGGGGAAAAACAAGCGCAGGCCAACAACTAAATTTTCTTCATAGTAATGACTTGGCAAAACTTTGGACTTAAAGAGGGGGGAGGGGGAGGAGGTTGAGGATGTAAAAACTGGGAACTTGAAATTAAGAAAATATATCCAATATGAAAACTCTTCACTGGCTGCATAAGGGAAACCATCGGAATCCCTTTTAAAGGCAGATATATTTGTATATTTTTGCCTGCTCCGAAGCCTTTCGTCCGCTGGGTCGGATCTCATCAGGGAGACACGGCTGTTTGTATCTGCGCTCCTGGCGTCAAATAGAGACACACACCACAGTCCATAATAACGTGGTGTTCTCACCACCAAGGGTGCAAAAAAGAATCCAATAGCACCCCCGAAGCAGCCAGCGAAGAGTAGTAAAGGAAACCAAACGAAAGTGTGGGGAAGAAAAAAAGGTTGCTGAAAACTACAGATACTATGCAAATAGTATGAAATGTAAGGGGCAATCTTTGAGCCTACACTTGAGGATCCACCCAAGGATGCAAGGGAGATCAAAAGAAAAACAGACAGACAGAAACAAACACAAATAACCTCGATTTAATCAAAACGAAATTGGAAATGAAATGAGGCAGGGAACATCAAACATCAAACAGTAAACAAGTGGGGTAGTTTTTGCTCTTATAAGGAAACCTAACACAGAGTAACTTTTATTCAAGACTGGCACAGCCTTTTTAAACTTGAATAAAGTCAGACAAATACAAAGACGAACAATCTAATAGTGGGGGTGGGGGTGAAAATGGGGGTGGGGGGGGGGGTGGGGGTGGGGGGACACGTGCGATAATTGTTATATTTAGAAATGGTGGTTATGTTTCTATTCGTGAAAGGTGGAAATATGGAAATGAAACACTTTCGATAGTAAATAGGTATAAATTTTTAGGTACATTTCTTTCTACCCGTCTGTCATAAACACATTCTCTTTTGGATTTGTCCAAACGTGCGCGAAAAGGGGGTAATGGCAATATTTCGTATTGTATGGTCAATGGTATTTCGTCCTGTTCGCCATTCTGCAGTATTTTTCGAACTTTCGGATGGCCAAATACAGCCCATGCTGACGTATGGGGCTGAGATATGGGGTATAAATAACAAATCTTCAGCCAGTTGAATCTGTTCATCTTTTTTCTTTAAAAAAGGTTTCTTAATATAAAAATATATTCTTCAAATATACTAGCTTATCGTGAGACTGGACTATATCCATTTTTTTTGTAAATGTCATGTTAAATGCCTGAAATATTGGTTACGAAATTCTGAGAATGCCACTGAACAGTTTTACCACTGAAAGCATATAACATGTCACTAACTCTGCAGGCAAATCAAGACAAAGAGAAACTTGGGTGTCCTCCATGTGGGATGTTTCATACCGTTATGCTTTTGGACACGACGTTGGGAAAAGCCAAGGAGTGGGAAACTGTAATTTGTTCATATCAACATTTAGAAATAGATTTAATAGAGTGTTATAAGCAGGATGGGCATTTTGACATAACAGCAGAGAGTAGATTCTCTTTTTGTAGTTTCATTATTCATCAATTCGGCGTTATCTATCAGTTTTCAGTTACTACAGTAAAACATGTTCCTGTGCGAAAATGCTTTGATTAGATTAAGACTTTTGTGTGTTCATCATCGAAACCTCATCGTCTTACAACAACATTGTCAAAAATGTTTCAGGAGAAATATCTGAATGTTTTGCTAGAGAAACTGAAATACACTTCATTTATTATGTCCGAAATATACAGGAACTAAGGGAACAGTATATTCCCGCCAAGTTTTTATAAATACCCATCATGTTTTAGATTATCAATGCTTTTCGCAAACCAGTAATCAATAATCTAGCAACGTTTTAGATTCAAATCATTGCAATACAGATGGCTTTTTCCTGATTTAGAAGGCAAATTTGCAAACCATTTTCAATCATTTGGTATACCAGTACACAGCAAACACACACACACACCACACACACACACACACACCTACACACACACACACACACACTACGCAGAATGCCCTCCCATCGTTTCTCATTGGTATTTGGCCAGCGTTAAAAAAGGACGAAAAGACTGGTGTAATTCTCAGTATGGATTTCTGCATCCATTGGGGAGTGACATTATTCACTGCAACTCTCTGTATCTCCTACCAGCATGTACTGCTCTTCACTGTCGTGTGCATGTGTGGGGGAGAGTGTGGCACTGGAAATCGTATATAGCATATCACTGTATGAAAGGAATGGTGGTCCTCTTGCAGGTGTGCCTTGCACACAATTCTAAACGCGTCAAGGAGCTATTAGCAGTGGTTTTCCTCATGCAACAGGGAACGCTAGTAGGAAAAAAGAAACATCCTAGCAATATCATTTGCTCCTATTTTGTCACATCACAAAATGGAGAATAAGCGAAAAAAAAAAAAAAAAAGCAAATTAGGCAGATATACAGTCCTCCTCCCTTTTTGTTGTTAATATTTTTCATGTGTTGAAATATTCGGGAGAGGGTCTGCAGCTGTGTTGGTGTGTGTGTGTGTGGTGTGTGGTGTGTGTGTTGGTGTGTGGTGTGTGCTGTGTGTGTGTTTCATGAATTCAGATACAAATGGTCACTTCAGAAGTATTGGTGGCAGTATCATAAGCTCAGTGGTAGAGCACAGGACCTCGTAATTCTGCCTTATTGATTCTGGGGTTTGTGGCCTTTTCCTTTTTCGAATCTCCTCCAGGCAGTTTCAATACAGGGGGGATTTTTTCCGCTCTGAGTTAACGTTGGCTCTGATTCCATTTCCCATACAGTCCTTCGAATGAGACTATAAACTGGGTTCTGCGTGTAAACGCACGCATACGTGCCTTGGAACGCACGCATACACACCACGTACACACGTAAAATTCCATCAAACCAACTTTCGGAAGAGAACGGCCATTTTGGTGCTGGTTTGGATGACACGTTACCACATAGCATGCACCCTGCGTGTGAAAAAAATGGAAAGAATGAAATAAGGAAATCGAGTGAACGATATTGAAAGTTATTGACTGGATGACACGGAAAACAAACGAACCGAATGAAGCGGCTGGCTGGCAGCTTTTTCATTTGGCACTACCTAGGTAGGCATGCGTTGTTTAAAAACGAGTGTGGATTTTAAAGCACGCATACCGTAATCCCTCTAGACGGGATAAGCGCAATAAATATAAGTATTTCATATAATAATAATAAAAACTAATAAACTAATAATATCATAATAATCTATATAATGATGAGATGATAACACAACAATAATGTATGGCATTGGGCTGAAGCAAAATTCACACTGGCAGCTGTTCGCTTGCTGGTGTGGTGTAGTTTTGCCTGTGGGCTCCTGCAATTATGAAATATGTGCTGGCGCACGACCTTTGGAACGGTTCGATGGGAGGTATCATCGTGTGTCCCGACTGGTCACTCACACATTGGGTGTCTCTAAGGAAGCTGCTACAAAATCTCATTCACGATGTCGTAATCAAACAATCTTGTGAGTGCCCGCACCCTATGCGACACACAAAGTAGTCTTCCAAGATTGGTTGCAGGACATAGCTCCTGGGATGGGTTGGTTGTTGATATTTGAAGAGAACATTTTCTCCTTGATACCTTTGCAAGTGTATCTTTTTTTCACTGGAAAAGCTATACGCTAACCCTAAAAAACCGTCCCGTTTTTTTTTTTTTGTTTTTTTTTTTGTGTTTTTGTTTGTTTTGTTTGTTTTGTTTTTGTTTTTGTTTTTTTTTTTGACAGAGAGGCAAAACACTCAAATGCTCTATGGTGGAGCAGATTTAGAATTTGTTGTCTGCCGACGTGATTAATCAGGCGTTGTGACATGTTTGTGTACCGAAAACCACTCTGACGGGGGTCATTTTCACACGTGTACTCTTTTGTGTTAAGTCCAGAAAATCGTTGAACTGTTGTTTGGTGCTTGCGGTTGCTACTGCTGTTTTATACATCTGGGCATGGGCAGCGACAAAGTGAGCAGGTTTACCGGGAAAGGGGAGACGGAAAATACATTGTGTCGTTAACAGACCAAGGGTTTCAGGGTGTTTTGAGGTTAGCGACAGATGTGTTGAAACTTGAACCGGTCAACCGCAGTCGGGAAAGTTTACTAATCACTATTGTAAGACAAAAAAACAAAAATACAGGCATAAAACAACAGTAGGACTTTCGTGGGCCCAGAGTGTTCAGCAAACATGTGTGCGTGTCTCACGACTGACAAGATGCGTCTTATACGGGGGGGACAGATCTGCCACAGTATTTCTTGAGGCATCATCATCCGAAATAATCGTGTTGCTATTCACCGCACGTGTGACAGTCAGGCCAAACAGGGACAACATATCAGGCACTAATCCTCATTGTACATGGGGCTATGCAAGTGCATCCCGCTTGCGCAGTGAAGAACGTCGATTCATACAAGTGAAGTGACCCGAGTAAAGAAGTCATCTGTAGCACCGTCAGGATCGGAAACTTCACTGGCCTTGGCGACGCTCCGTGGTAAAAATCGTTATGTCTTCTAGTGATGGAAATGTTGTAAATTATGATCGAAAGCAAACCCGATGGACGTGTAATACTAATGGAGGAAAGACGAAAAAAGAGAAGTGGTCCCTTCTACTTGCAGTCTGTGCGGCAGTCTCTCTTGGGGGGGGCTGCGAAAACTACATTTGAAATTGATGGTGGGTGGTGGGATGGCTTATCCGTATGACTAGAGGTTGGACCACTGTGGTTGTTTCGTGGAAGGGGGTCAGTATGTGAACAGTCAGAATGTACACTTACATGAGTGCGTGGAGAAACAACTTCCTGCCGGTTTGTTTGCTCGAGCCAGCTAACCCTATAGACAAAACGATTGGTATTCCTGCCAGAAAGGCTAAGCGCCATGCTCTGTCAACGCAGGCTGTACATGTCCCGGTACAACTGCCTACAAACCTTGAATCTGATCAGCACAGAGTTTCCCTTTTTTTTCTTCTTTTTTTTTTTTCTTGGTTTTTTTTTTCTTTTTTTCCTTTTTTTTTTTTGCCTCCCTCAAAATCCCAATACTACATGCCGTATCGAGAAAACAATAAATGTGTAAAAATGCCTGCAAGACTCACGTAAGTAAAGAGACATGTCGCGCGCATCAGTTACTGTCACAGATCTGCGCTGTGCACATCACCACAATTGGTCTGGAAATCAGCTGACTGTAGTGCCTACCCACAAAAGTGCCCCGTCCTACGCGACCTCCTCTACCGAGACCCAGTCGGCATATTAGTTTTGATTCCGGAAGGAAGCCAGATACCAAGATATCAAGTTACGAAAAAATCCCGCCTATATCAAGACTATAGGGGGAGGGGGGGGGGGGAAGCTAAAGGGTTGTATACAGGCAACAGGTGCCTGTATGCTTAGTCATAGCGGCCGGCAGTTAAACCGAAATGCAAAAATCAAAAGTGGGCGTCGAATGAGCGTGGTTACCCAATGGACTGAAGTAATTTAGCATAACACCTTACAGTATTTATTTATTAATTTATCATAAGTGATTATCGAAAGTAGCGAGTAGCTAGTAGCAACGACAGCTAGGACGGAAGAGCAGAACGATCAAGGCATCGAGCATCAGCACGTCTGCTAAGTATATGGTAGTAGAATAGTTAGTAGTAAACTCCTGTGCCATTGTTGTTGTTATTACCATTAATTATCTTTTTCATATCGTTATTATTATTGTCTAATATTGCTATTATCATGTATATCATTATCATTAATACTTATCATAACCAGTTATATAGTAGGGCAGCAGGCAGCTAGCAAGATAGTAGTAGTAGTAGTAGTATAGAGTAGTAGTAGTATCATCAGTATCTATTATTTTTTTTGTCAGCGTTGATTCATATCATCTATTATGTTGTTATTCATTCTTTTCAATAATATTTTCATTATCATCCATCATCATATACATTCAATCATTATAATCATATTATTATCATTTATCATTATCGGCCTCTATCATTATTGTTTTTGCTCATCGTCATAAAGTGATTAAGCAATTGATTGCTCTTCTATGTTTTCATTGTCGCGCTGGATATTGTTTCTCCTTTCTATAAAGAAGACCTAAGAGGATTTCGAGGACGCGTTTGTTTCTCATTGTATTTGCTTAGTCTAATGTTAACTGCGGCGGAGGTCCTTTAATTCCTTTAAACAATGAGGAACATGATAATAAACGTACAGGAGTTTGGCAGTGGTCAGCGTTGTTGTTCGATTAATCGAACAGCATTTTCATGTCACGCGCAATGTCTTGAAATATATACCGTCAATTGTGTAAAATCACTGCTTTACGTCGATGTTTGGGTGAAAATATCAATCCGCCAGCCTCATTAACCGACTGAGCGGTATGGCCGAAACAGCTTAATATATGCTGCATATCTCCAAAAGCCACCAGAGTACACATGACGACTCCTGAAATGATATGTGAATCGTTACGAAGCAAATCCTTAAATAAATTCAGCGAAGTCACCGCGGCAGAGAAAGCTTGACAAACGATGTCTACAATATGAAAACAGCCAAACGCGTTGCTCTGTAAGCGATCTGAAGCGATCAAGCTAAGGTGAATTTTCTGTTATTTTATTTGTTTTTGTTCGTTGTTTTGTTTCGGGCCTGAAGAATAGCTTAGAAGAGGTCGTATACCGCGTTGTGTTTTGTCTTGGATTCGTTTGTTCCACGTTTTCTAGGGCGGTTCGGCTGACTTTTTTAAAGATTGTTTACTAGTGTTTCCGCCTGTAGGGTGCGTCTTTCATTTGGTCAATCATATAGTAATATTATGGTCTATGATAATTATGCGAAAAGCTGAGAAAAACCGGGACTTTGGTCTTGTTAGCAATTTTCATGCTGTTTTAAACAAAGCAATAGCGAATCAGAATATCGATGCTGCAGCTGGGGTGGTTCGTTCCTTTTTTTTTTCATATCTTATATGTTATGATTTTTGGGATTTTGTTGTATATTGTAGAGGGGACAGCGAGTGTCAGTCAGCTACTGTAACAGGACGCTCATAATAAGTATCCAGTAAGGCTGTCCGGGCTAGGACTATCTCTTTCGGCCAAAACAATTCAGAGGCCGGTCATTTTCTACTAGGTAAATGAGCTAGATTATACCAATATAGCCACAGTTTTCGGGCCTAAAGGCATGTAGTGGTGTAGTGGGGATGTGTGGTGGTTTACCAATATTCTTGTACCATTCCGATGTGAAGTGGAATAGGGCATGTATCTACAGTGCTGCAAGTTTCGAGCGGCATGGCTTGACTGGTGTGCGCTTCATTTGAGTGGGAAAATAAGATATAATATCTAGAAGTTTGGTAATAGCAGAGGGGGCGATGTTAGGCTCCTTGAATTGGTGTTCATAATTACTACAGGACAGCCGTTAGTTTCATTCGTACGGGCTGAATTTTTAACTGTGGCCATTGTAAGCCTAGGGTATCGCGAATGACTGCAACTGTTTGATTCCATGGCTAATAAAAGTAAAAATCATGCAGTCATGTTTATTTGCAACAGAAATATGCTCGAGATATGTTGGTGCACATATTATGGTTGAGTCTATGCAATAATTAGGGGGACGTAAAAATATGAGTATCAATGTGTTCATTATGGGTGACTGTCTTCATTGCGAACCTGAATCCCTGAGACATGTCCTGAAGATAACAGTTTAGAATGACTTTACAGAAAACTACTAATGACTTTCTCAAGTATTATAGAACCCAGACTCATGCTGTAGCGAGAACGGTTCATCAGCAGCTTCTGTATTTCGCACGCTGCGGCAGAGCGGCTCCCTTCCCTTAACAATTCCACTTTGTACCTCATGATAGATGCCTATCAACTTAATTTTCTTAAAATTGAAATGTTGTGGTTTATCTTGGAGTGACGCTTCCTCAGAGAGCGTACCCCCACGTGGGCCATTTTCCATTGTTCTGTAAACTAATTATTTGCTTAAATTTCACGCATTGTTCTGTACTGCAATGCTGGAAGTACGACGTAGTGTGAGGTTGGAGGGGGGGAAAGATATTTTCAAGGATTAACAGATACAGTGCCGGTTGTCTTCCAGTGGCGCGTGGCTTACATGCAGGGATATGGTGGCGTCCACGCAACTAAATGTTTTCAAGAAACTGTGTCTGGATATTAGGTTTAAGTCCTCAAACCATGTTGAGACATCCAATGCCTGTACGAAAGGTAGATTCGCAAACAATAGCTTCAACTAAAAAGTAGAGCGATGAAACTAAAAATGCTCTTACATTATATTTCCAGTAATAACTATTGTAATTATCTTTATTCCGTTAACCTTTGGTTATACTTCGGGTGGTACTCCTGTCACCCTTTGCACTATAGTAAAACATTCATCACCTGGTTCTGATAAAACCTCATAATCTAGTATATGAGAGACCATTTCAGATCTGCGTTTAGAGCAGGCTACTTGACTCGTAGCATAGAGCCTATGCCGAGGTAATAATGATTGATGTAGCTGTCTTGGTCGACCGAATACAAATCGGCATCGTCTAAAAAAGAGTAGGTGTACATGTCTTCATATGGGAGCTTCTCGCCAGCACTATGTGAATGAGTTATCAGAGCGTAGCCGAGGCATTGCATTCCTCTCTCAAGCTGTGCTCATCGTATTTACAGTGCACCTTTTCCTCCTACTTTAGTAAACCTTCAGCAGAGTTTATTGCGTTGTACTAGATCAGAACTCCCTTACAGACTTAGACTCCTTATGACAGCCAGCAAGTCCTTTCATTATTGGTGATCATCGCCAGCAGTCTTGTGGGATATCGCAAGCTACTTCGCCAGCCCGCCTTTTTTGCATTTCTCAACTCTGAATGATGGATCGATATACCATGTCAAAGTTAGTCCTCATGTTCAGTTAGACCAATTAGTAAAATGCGATCATGTCCCGCATGTTCCGCCTTGGCGTAAGATCGATGATCTGTACATAATACTCTTACACTCAGTTTTGTGACTTCAGACAGTGTACTGTTCCGCAGAATGACCGTGACGATATTGATTTGTGAACATCCTTCATATGTGCTGGCTTTTCCTGTAGTTGTAATGGTCATTGTGTATTGCTTGTTCAGCCAACATTGTGAATGAAAGGCCATATCATACGATTGTTGGGATGATCTCGATGGCAGTCGATACATGCCATGCAGACTACGAGTTCAGCAGCGCATGTTTCATAAACTTCGATTTCAGTCTTTAAAGATGTTGGAAAGAGATAATCAGGTTTGCAGCATTAACCTGTATGTGTACTGTAATAATTTTTATCTGCATCTAGGTTTGATGGCAATAGTCAGTTAGGAGGCCATTGTCCACATTTCATCCGCATTTACCCGTTTGTATGACATGGCAGATGGTTTCCTAGCTGTCCTTCGCCTGTTCATATACTCGATTCATGATTTCTGACTGTGCTTTATAGGAACAGTGTGTTGATGGAGAGTAATGAACAATGACTGTGACAGTGTGGCAGTTGTGGCGGTGTGGTGGGTTGTATCTAATGTGCTAGTCAGGGTTTCTGGGTGCAGGGCATGGTAGTAGTGGCACGAAGATGCATCTATTGTGATGCTGGGGTCATGCGCACTGAGTGGGATGATGATGTCTCGTTGTGTGACTGAGCTTGTCCAATACTAGAAGTGTCTAGGTGTTACAAGCGCATTTGTCCAGTGCAAATATAATAGCTTATCCAATAATATGTTTCCTGGCTGGATGCTTTCTCAGCACTCATGATATCTTTTATCGCTACTGTAATACAGGGCTATGTCATATGAGAAGGATTTCAGTGGCTAAATGCCTATCTTAGCATTTCTTGTATGCTTCCATTTCTGGCATCTGTCCTGCTATAGAATCGTAATTCCTGTATTTTGGTTAGTTCTCGTAGCCAACATGTTCAAGCTTCTTAAACATTTCTCCAACCCGATCCGAGGTCGCGGTTTAGATCTCCATCTGAAATCGTTTTGAGCATGACCTACGTTGACAGTTGAAATAGCCGGTCACGTCCGTTTACCGCCTTTCATGCCACGCTATCTATACTTAGAAGTCTTACGTAAATTAGTAGCTACGAATGCGCCCTGGTCAGGTGGCCCCGATGCACTGTAAACAGGATTACGAAAACGGGCTATCCTTGCCTGATGATGAATATGCCATCTCACAAACAAAAGCTGATTGGGCTGCGTACTGATGATATGTTTATGGGTATCATCGCCGTCAGATAAT
>JADBJO010028388.1:7500-20200 GCA_016801955.1 Conus betulinus
AGAGAGAGAGAGAGAGAGAGAGAGAGAGAGAGAGAGAGAGAGAGAGAGAGAGAGAGAGAGAGAGAGATGAGAGAGAGATGTGGGGCATTGTTAAAAAGTAAAGGTATTTCAGATCATTTTGGAGCAGGAATACGCGTGTGCGTGCGTGCGCACCTGTGTGTGTGTGTGTTGTGTGTGTGTGTGTGCGTGTGTGCGCGTGTGGTGTGGTGTGCGAGCAGTGTTGTGTCGTACGCGGCGCGCGCGTGCGTGTGTGTGTGTGTGTGTGTGGGTGGGCGTACGTGCGTGTGCCGTGCGTGCGTGAGTGTGTGTGTGTGTGTGTGTGTGTGTGTGTGTGTGTGTGTGGTGTGTGTGTGTGAGAGAGAGACTTAGAGAGAGAGTGCACGGGCGCGCGCGCGCGCGAGCATGTGTGTGTGGTGTGTGTGTGTGTGTGTGGTGTGTGTGTGTGTGTGTGTGTGTGTGTGTGTGGTGTGTGTGTGTGTGTGTGTGTGTGTGTGTGTGTGAGTGTGTGTGTGCGCGCGCGCGCGCGCGCGCGTGTGTGTGTATGTGTATGTGTGCACTTGCGTGCCCATATTGCTTTCGTATGCCTATTGCATATTCAAACACAAATACAGAGGGGCACAGAGAAGACTACAATACAGAGACATCGTTTTTAACTGTCATCTCGTCAGCTGTAGATCCATAGACATTCATATACAGCGTCACTCTTCTTTTTTTTCCTTGATGATTTCTTGTAGTAGTGATCCAGGAATGTACAGATGCATGCTATACGTGAGAAACAACGTGGCCCTATGAAAAGATGGAACAACGTAAAAAACAAAGCTTTGGATCCCTCATTGTGCGCCATCAATGAATCGTTCTGTTGGGTTTTTTTCAGATTCAGAGGGATACACCGACGCCAGGAGTGCTGAGTGCGTATGATTATCTTGTGCTCATGATCTTTTGATAAATACCTATGGAAATGAATAATGTTGCATGTTATGCTATTTGCTCGAAGTAATTGATAGAAATGAACAATATTGCATGTTATTTGACTTGTTTCTATTTCTTTACATTTTACTTTTTCTTTTGCTGGTGAGTGTGATGCTGCCTCTGTGCATGTGGATCAAGAGACATCGACCCACCCCTGAACTGTAAGACATAATTCAGCAGCCGTCTCCTTCTTGTGGGTGACCTCCTGGAGATTAGGTATTGATTATTACTATGCCCTGTATGTATGAGACTGTGTAAGAAGAAGGAAATGGGTGTAGGTGTGAGTGATGGGGCTGCAAGGAGTGATATGGGACAAATAGCACCGAGGGGCCTGGAAGATTAGACAGAGAAAAGGCCAAGATAGCTGCTGACTGCATTTGAATGAAGTGACCCAGTCAGTGTGTAGGTTATAGATGGAAAGTGTGACGTTGACTTTGATGGTGGGAGCGGGCAGCATCTGCAGCTGCTCCCCATTCAGTCTTGAGCACTGTAAGCCAGTGTGGCCTGTACAAACACCCCAGTGTGATCCATGGCCAGTGTGGCCTGTACAAAACACCAGTGTGATCCTTGGCCAGTGTGGCCTGTACAAAACACCAGTATTATTCATGGCCAGTGTGGCCTGTACAAAAACCCCAGTGTGATCCATGGCCAGTGTAGCCTGTAAAAAACACCAGTGTGATCCATGGCCAGTGTGGCCTGTACAAAACATCAGTGTGATCCAGGGCCAGTGTGGCCTGTACAAAACACCAGTGTGATCCATGGCCAGTGTGGCCTGTACAAAACACCAGTGTGATTCATGGCCAGTGTAGCCTGTAAAAAACCAGTGTGGGATCCATGGCCCAGTGTGGCCGGTACAAAACACCAGTGTGATCCACGCCCCCAACACTGGACCACTAGGGGCCACCAGTCTGTGCTAAGCGTTGTGAAGAGTCCAGTGTGTTGCTCTGCTCTTCTGTTCAATCCAGGCTGGCCACGATGGATGAAGAGTATGTAGAACCTCTTCCACGACGCCCGCAGTCTGCAGGTAAATTGTACAGGGTGTGGGACGGGGTGGGATGCTGTATGGTGTTGTGCTGCAGAGTTCGGGGTTAAGGTGGTGGTGCGATGTGGTGTGGTTGGTGGTGTTGTTTTGAAATGCATTTGTCATCATAACCAGTTTTATATGTGTGAGAAACAGGCTGTTTCCCTTTGGAGAGTGTGTTTGCTCTTGGACGTAGGTGATCATGTTTTTTTTTTCTTCATTTCTGAGATTTTGCTTACTATCAAAAGTCAGATTGCTATGGAATGTAACAGAGCTGAGTTGAGCTGTGTGATGTATTGTGGTGCAGTGTGAAGTCCTGTAATGCAGTATAGTATCCATTGGAGTGTCACCACTCAAAGTAGTGGTGCCGTGTGGCGCAATGCAGTGAAGTGTAGTATAGTGTGATGTAGGATAGGATATAAAATGGCGTAGGCAGTGAATCGCCAGTCAGACAACTCCACTGAAATCACGCAGAGTTTTCTTGCATGAAGCGGCGTTGTGGCGTGAATCCGCCGAAAGCTATAAGGCAGAGTCCTTGCCCAGTGTCCCAGTGTGATTTGACATCTTCACGTCACGTCAACGGCTAGTGGTAGGGGATGGAGAATGTGCAAAAATAAACTCTTTTAAAGATTCAGGACATGGGAGATGATCGTTTCATTATAAGTAATTTTAGCAGTAGTGGTGTGTGTGATGTGTATATGGGGGGGGGGGGGGGGTGTGTGTGTGTGTGCTTGTGTGGTGTGTGTGTGTGTGTGTGTGTGTGTTGTGTGTTTGTGCAATTTGGTTTTGACTGGGTCTGGAGCAAAGAATCTTTTACAGACGTCAACACATTAGGTAGGATAAGTAAAAAAAAACTTGGCAATGTCTCTTTAAAAAAGGTGGAACATGAAAAAAAACTGCAATGCTCTTTTCAAAGGTGGAACATTTCTAGCTGACGCAGAATAACTAGCAGTAATTTTTTTTTCTACGATTGAAAAGTTTTGGAATCTGATTTTAAGCCCAGGAGGTACAAAACACCATATTTCTAGCTGACCAGATAATTATATTTAACCTCTTATCAAATATGGATGTTGTACAAAAAACGATTGATCCATGGCCAGATCGTACGATTCGACATTCCAGTCTGGCCGGTAAGCCAGTGTGGCCTGTACAAACACCAGTGTGATCCATGGCCAGTGTGGCCTGTACAAAACACCAGTGTGATCTAGGCCAGTGTGGGCCTGTACACAACTCCAGTGTGATCCATGGCCAGTGTGGCCTGTACAAAACACCAGTGTGATCCATGTGGCCAGTACAAAACCCCCAGTGTGTCCATGGCCCTGGCCTGTACAAAAACCCAGTGTGATCCATCTGTGGCCAGTGTGGCCTGTACAAAACACCAGTGTGATCCATGGCCAGTGTGGCCTGTACAAAAAACACCAGTGTGATCCATGGCAGTGTGGCCTGTACAAAACCCAGTGTGATCCATGGCCAGTGTGGCTTTCTACAAAACACCAGTGTGATCCATGGCCAGTGTGGCCTGTACAAAACACCAGTGTGATCCCATGGCCAGTGTGGCCTGTACAAAACACCAGCTGTGATCCATGGCCAGTGGCCTGTACAAAAACACCAGTGTGATCCATGGCCAGTGTGGCATGTACAACACACCACTGTGATCCACGCCCCCAACACTGGACCAGTGGGGGCCCACCAGTCTGGTGCTAAGCGTTGTGAAGAGTCCAGTGTGTTGCTCTGCTATCCTTCTGTTTCAGCGCTCCACCAGGCCGCCGGCCAGTGTCGGAGTGACGGGTGTGTGTTGCACAGTATACCAAGGCGTGGTGTTTTTTTTGGAGTTTAGTATCCAGGTAAAGTGAACAGGTTGTTGGTGTGTGTGCGGTGGTGTATGGAGTAGTGTAGTGGGGTGGTTTGGTTCTAGTGTGAGGAAACAGGCACTAGCTGTGTTTGGTTGTGCAGGGTGTGCATGTTTACATAGGTCCCAGGCATCATGTGTTTCTTGTTTGAACTCAGCATTGTGTGGATGTGCATGAAAGTGTTGTACTTATCAAAAGCCCGGCTGCATGATGTGTTGGTGCAGTGCAGTGAAATGTAGCATAGTGTGATGTAGCATGATGTGTGGTGCAGCGCAGTGAAATGTGGCATAGTGTGATGTAGCATGATGGTGTTGTGCAGTGCAGTGAAATGTAGCATAGTGTGATGTAGCATGATGTGTTGTGCAGCGCAGTGAAATGTAGCATAGTGTGATGTAGCATGATGTGTTGTGCAGCGCAGTGAAGTGTAGCATAGTGTGATGTAGCATGATGTGTGTGCAGCGCAGTGAAGTGTAGCAGAGTGTGATATAGGACAGGATAGGATGGCGTAGGCAGTGAATCGCCAGTCAGACAACTCCACTGAAATCACGCAAGGTGTTCTTGCATGAAGCGGCGTTGTGGCGTGAGATCCGCCAAAAACTAATTCAGAGGTCTTGCCCAGTGTCAGTGAAAAGTAGGCCTGACATTACGATGTGACGTCATCATATCACGTCAATGGCTAGCCGTGGGGAATGGACAAAGTGCAGCAGTGACCCTCTTTCACAGATTCAGGGTCTGCAGATGAGCGTTTCATCATCAGTATTTGTACCCGCTCTCTCGCGTCTTGGGGACAATACTGCCCTCGACGAGATCCACATTCCTTGATTCCCGCACAGAAGATTTCTCACCAAGGGAACGGATGTAGTGAGTGTAGTGTAGTGTAGTGTAGTGTAGTGTAGTGTAGTGTAGTGTAGTGTAGTACAGAGGCATGGTGTAGTGTAGTGTATTGTGTAGTGTAGTGTAGTGTAGTGTAGTGCAGAGGCATGGTGTAGTGTAGTGTAGTGTAGTGTATGTAGTGTAGTAGTGTAGTGTAGTGTAGTGCGGTGCGGCGCGGCGCGTGCGCGGCGTGGCGTGGCGTGGCGTAGTGTAGTGTAGTGTAGTGTAGTGTAGTGTAGTGTAGTGTAGTACAGAAGCATGTAGTGTAGTGTAGTGTAGTGTAGTGTAGTGTAGTGTAGTGTAGTGTAGTGTAGTGTAGTGTAGTGTAGTGTAGTGTAGTGTAGTGTAGTGTATTGTAGTGTAGTGTAGTAGTGTAGTGTAGTGTAGTTGTGTAGGTGTACAGTGCATGGTAGTGTAGTGTAGTGTAGTGTAGTGTAGTGTAGTGTAGTACAGAAGAAGCATGTGTAGTGTAGTGTAGTGTAGTGTAGTGTAGTGTAGGTAGTGTAGTGTAGTGTAGTGTAGTACAGTAGTGGCGTAGTGTAGTGTAGTGTAGTGTAGTGTAGTGTAGTGTAGTGTATGTAGTGTAGTGTAGTGTAGTAGTACAGAAGCATGGCGTAGTGTAGTGTAGTGTAGAGATGAGATGAGGTGTGGTGTGGTGTGGTGTGGTATGGTGTGGTGTCGTGTAGTGATGTGGTGTGATGTGGTGTGGTGTGGTGAGGTGAGGTGGGTGAGGTGAGGCGAGGTGAGGTGAGGTGGGGTGGTGGTGGGGTGGGGTGGGGTGGGTGAGGTGAGATGAGGTGTGGTGAGGGGGGGTTTGGGTGGGGTGGGGGGGTGGGGTGAGATGAGATGAGGTGTGGTGTGGTGTGGTGTGGTATGGTGTGGTGTAGTTGGAGTATAGTGGGAGAGGAGTGGAGTGGAGTGGAGTGGAGTGTAGCACAGTGTAGTCCAGAGGAATGATTTTGGAAGCGTCGGCCAATGACAAAATGGCCATATGGATTCTAATCTGACAGTAGATTTACAGAATTTCCTACTCTGCCTTGGTGCACATGTGTTTCATAGCATGTCCGACTGTCTTATTGGTTGACTGATTAACTGACTGATTGGGTGATTGAGAAATAAACTGAATAGACTGATTAATCAATTGATTGATTGATTATTGATTGATTGATTGACTGACTGACTGATTGTCGTGTACACAGATGTCTACCAAGGCCCTGCAGATGGATGTGGTAGGCCAGAGGTCTGTCCATACTACATACCGCCCTGGGGAACCGCCGTCTGCCGTGAGTAACTCTCCCTGTAGTGACACTTGTCAGCAGGTGACTGGAGAAGGGGGTGGGGGGGGAGGATGGGTGGGGGTGGGGGTGGGTGTGGGATTCCAGGGCCAGAATTCATGCGTTGATCCCACTGTGGACCAAGAGCCTGAACATTCTGTGCGAGCGGACAGTGGCACAACGGGTGTATGGACAGCTCATGAGTGGTCTGACTCTGAGACTGCATTCAGCTCGTGAAGTCTGTAGTTGTACTGTCTCCGCCTGTCAGCGGAACAGCTACGAGTGAGGCTGCTGGATGCACATGGCAGTTGCTTCACTGTGGTGATTTTTGCCATTGGGCTATGCAGTCATAAGGGCCGGGTACACCTATGGGAACGCTCCTTGAAGGTTCTATTAAGTCACATCCAATAGTAATTATACAAATGTATCTGCCATGGAACAATTATGTTGTCTTAGTGGAACACCTGTGCGTGCCTGCATTCTATGTGAACACAGCACATGCTTGCAATTGTAGTGCAGGACTGCTCCCAGCTGATTGATTCGACAGTTGAGGACAGTACTTTCTCTGGTCCTAGCTGTGCCTTTGGGTGTATCTTTCTCCCGCATCTTCAGATGTATCTTTTTCCCGCACCTGTGGGTGCATCTTCTTCCCATATCTTTGGTTGTCTATCTTTTTTCCCCTCACCTTTTGGTGTATTTCGCCCTGCATCTTTGGTTGTATCTATATCCCTGCACCTTTGGGTGTATCTTTTTCCCACATCTTTGGTAGTACCCTTTCCCCCCCGCACCTCACCTTCGAGTGTATTTTTTTTCCCGCACCTCCAGGTGTATCTTTTTTCCCACACCTTCCAGGAGTACCTCTTTCTTTCCATCCAGTGCTGGTGTGTCGGCCACTCAGCGGTCTCGAGTCAAAGCTGCCCTGGGAACAAAGGGGGTGGTGGGCAAAATGCGTGTCGTGGGAGGTGCGTGGTGGTCACACCAAAGCAGTGACCCGCTAGTGGTGATGAGAATGGAGACGGCCACGCTGCGGGCAAGCATCGCGCGTGTGATGGTAGCTGTGAGCGAGGATAAATACCGGGAACATGACTGTCGTTCAGTGCTAGGACCACCCGTGTGATGGTAGCTGTGAGCGAGGATAAATACCGGGAACATGACTGTCGTTCAGTGCTAGGACCACCCGTGTGGTGGTAGCTGTGAGCGAGGACAGATACCGGGAACATGACTGTCGTTCAGTGCTAGGACCATCCGTGCGGTGGTTGCTGTGAGCGTGGACAGATACCGGAAACATGACTGTTGTTCACTGCTGACCACCCGTGTGGTGGTTGCTGTGAGCGGTGACAGATACCGGGAACATGACTGTTGTTCACTGCTAGGACCACCTGTGAGGCCGCTGCCCTTGGTGTGGCTGCCTCGTGTGTTTTTGTTTTGTGTTTTTTTTTTGTTTGTTTGTTTTTTTAATGTGTAGAGTATTGTGATGGTGTAAGGGTAAGTCTGTGCATGCATTCATACATGTGCGTGTGCGTGCATGCGTGTGTGCGTGTGTGTGTGTTGGGGGGGGGGGGGGGGGGGGTGGGGGGGCGGCGGCTGGCAAGCGTAAATCGATCAAGCAGTAGATGGTAATACTCTTCTGATGGGTGTTGTACAAATGATACATTGAGTAAAAGATAGAGAAATGGGAAGCAAGACTTTTGTATGGAGTTTACCATTAACTGACTATCCTATAGGCAGAGGATAACAAAACCATGCTGAGCAGGTGCTCTCTTAGTTGTGCCTGGTTCAAAGGGATAGCTTACCCATGGTTTTAGAGGTACTTCAATTGAAGTCATATGTATACACCCTGATCGCTTTAGAAGTCTTACTTTGTGAGAAATAGCGCCATTCTACAGCCTTTTTGAAAAGTAGTAACAGTAGAACACAGTCCTGTGTTCAGGTGATGCACGACTGCAAATCCTTGTGTGCCTTGCCACTTCAATGGATTTGTTTATGCATTGTTTGCATGTTCATATTAGTTAACCATTAATTTTATCGATCTATATATTTGATCTCTTGTTTCAGGAATGAATAACGGAGGACTCGAGCATGGACATCAACATGACTGGCATCATTTACTGCCGTCGTTATTCTCGCTCCCCCTTCAGACACTAGCTTTGATGCTGAAAGTGAAATTGGATTGAATGACTCTGTTATGTGACGTCTCTCAGATAGCAGAGAACATGAGTAACTTTAAATACCAAATCGACACAATTACAAGTATCAACGAGCTTCCGACAAGAGGATGCAGAATGATCTGACCAGTCTAAGACCACTGTCCTAGCTGTCGTCTTAATATAGTTTGTTTGTTTGGCTTGTTTTTGTGAGCCCACATTGTACTTCGGGTGGGCAAACATGACAACTGGACACTTCAAACAATTGAAAGATGAACAGAAAGATGGTAAGGAATACACATGGGTACACATTGTGCATATCATTTTTTAATGAGAGTCTTAACATGGATCTCACACAGGCTAGTGGTTGATTTCGGGACAGAATTTTGCGCAGTGTCCGAAGAAATACGGAAGCGTGTCTCTCCAACGAAGAATACACCTTGTTATGAGCTGACAAGTCCAGGTTTTATTCAGAAGATGGTTGGTAATCTTCACACTAGCACTGTCTGGTATGGTGCCAGTTTTACCAGTAAACCTCGCTGCAGCACGGTTTGGGATTTAAATCAACTCAACAGAATGTCAATGCCCATAGCTTGTCTGAAAGTCATTGACCTTGGATTTAAGTGTTTCATATGGAATAATGGAATTTTCCGACTTCTTTTTACTGTGATAAAGCACGTAAAGCTGATTCAGAAACAGTGCAGATGAAAACATTGACGGCTGGCACGTGACTCCAAAGCCATTGTATATAATCCGTATGTAATATTCAAAGTCCATTTCCAGTATAAAAAGTCTTTTTTCCGTCCGTAGTGAAAGAATCATAAATCCTGGCGCGATTTCTGAATTTTTTAAAGATCACATATATGAAAAAATGTCCTTGATGAAAACATTTTGAAACAAATATCTCACTCAACAACATTATATCTGTTCCCATCGTTCGCTCGCATCGCTGTAATACTGGTTTTGAAAATGTGCTCTTTCCAATGTTCCCATTAGATAACGTTGGAAATACTGGATATAACTGGAATGCTTTTCGGAGTCAGCATTTATCGTTTGTACACAAGATTCTCTGTAAAAGAGTAGACAAGTTGAAGCGATGTCTTTTTTTAAAAGGTCGTTTGGGAAATTCTGTATGAAAAATCATGGACGTTTCATGCCTTGCTGAGCTGTGTGCTAGGCGACTTCCTGACAACAAAGTTCGTTTTGTCAAAGATTAACCATTTATCGGATGAAAAATAATGGTTGTTCAGTGGAATTAAAGGCAAGCGCAATATAAAAACGAGAAGAAAAAAAGTGGAAGCAAAATAAAAAATAAAATGAACACAACATTGAATTCTGAAATGCATGTAGAACAGCTGAAACATTCTGAAGGGTACACCCTGCATCCTATTATGAAAAGTACCTTGCCATAAGGTATGGATATTCGACAAAGAGATGCTTAGTTGTACCATTTTTTTTGAATGCTCTTAAACACACTTGATGTTTTTTTTTTTTTTTTCCGCAAAATTTATTTTTTCTGTGTGTGTGTGTGTGTGTGTGTGTGTGTGTGTGTGTGTGTGTGTGTGTGTCCAACCTCCAATCTTTTCAAAGGTTTTCTTTTCTTTCGTTTTTTTTCCATTTGATTATGGGGCCCTCATCCTTTTTTTTCCCCACTGTCATTTTATTTTCTGAAAAAAAAGTGTAGAGATATAGTTAAAGCAATTTTTTTTTTCTTCTTTTTTTTTTTCCTTTTTTCTTTTTTTTTTTTAAATAACAGGGTCGTTTTGGGAAATTCTGTAAGAAAAATTGTTGACATGTCATGCCTTACTGATGGAGGCGACTTCCTGACAACACTGTTTGAATTTTGATTTCAGGCGCTGTAGAAGTGACGCAGTATTGTTCATTGTCTTGATGGTGTCACTGTCTTCAGGAACACAGAGCCAAGTTTCTAATTTCACAATTCACAATTCATGACCAACAGCTTAATCGATGCCCTGTAAATACTTAGTGAATAACATCTTTGTTGACTGGACTAAAAAGTTTTAGAAACTTGACGTCATAAGCGTTTATTATTCTGAATTTTACTGTTGAATATTTACGTGTTCTTCAATTCAACTTTGAATGAGCCCTCAGATATTTCATTGGGCTTATCAATCAGAATATTAACGTTCAAACCATTTTTTTTTTTTTTGAGGGATCAAAATTGTTCTCTGCAATGTTGACAAAAAAGTGATGGTAAGCCCCACTTTTGTTTAATGGTATCAAAACTTAGGTGTTTGCTATTCTTTGGGAAACATCATTTTTCAAAATTCACATGTGTAAAACTGTTAGGTCAAAAATGGCTACAGGCAATAATCTTACTTAAGAGTCTTGCTACAAATATTGTTATAAACGTCATGGTGTATATATGCTACAACAATCTTAACGCTGTGCAATGAGACAAGAGATTTGAAAGAACATTCATTGTAGTAAACATAGCTGTCAATGTCAGATTTTAAGTGGTTGTACTTTTTTTTTGTGTTTGTGGATATATTGGATACAGATATTACGCTTGACTTCATAGTGAACATTTGACAGCAAGCTGTACATCTACAGACGCAAAATAGAGAAGTGTACCTAAATGTATTTGCTGATAAAAGACAGTTGTATGCGATAGATAAGATGGGACGCAGAAGCACATATTAAGCATGAAGTGTCCACTTTACCAACAGACTGGGTGGTTTGTACATATATATTTCTCACTGTTCTGTAGTTTGTACAGCAAACATATATTTCTCACTGTTCTGTAGTTGTACAGCAACTCTTCTTTTTCCTCTCATAACATTTTATACTCCATGCACCACTTTGTAAAAGCATTTTTTTTGATCATCTGTCTACGGACTAATCGTTGCTTTCGTTGGCAGTTATCTCTCATGTTTTTTTTTTTGTTTTCCCTCGTTTGTTTGCTCCGTTTGTATGTTCTGTATTCTTTTTGATTTCTTCTTTTCACTATATCGACGGGATCTTCCTGACTATGGGCTTGTGCTTTTTTCACATTTACATATGCTTTTTTTATTGTTTGGAAACAAATGTAACAGACGTATTAAGAATATTCAATTAGCATATCAACACTGTCCTTTGCATTTGTCGTATGAAAAGGGAGGTAAATGCGCTTTTTTTCTTCTCGAGGGTTTTTTTTTATTTTTTATTTTTAATCAAATGATAAACAGTTCTATATCATTTTGTTAATATTGCTTTTTTTTTCCCCCTTCAATATGATGTTACCTTTTTATTTACAATGCAAACAAAATCGCTTCGGTTTTTTTTTTTTTTTTTCTAGGACATTTCTCTTTCATGAAATTGATGGGAATAGCCGGCATGAAGTTCTTAGCCGTTGACCCAGAATTACGGTTCTTTGTGGTCGGAATTAATTGACTATTTTCATATGTTCGCGGGATTTCCATTTTATCCCATTTAACTCTGTAATGGGGAAATGCACTTAGTATTTTCATTTTTGAAACTACTGACATGGGTCCGATCGTTGATACGACATACCATCTAAAGCTACAGGAGATTTTTGTTTAAGTTGAAGAAAGATTTTGTGTAATTATTTTGGACTGAATGGGAGCATTACGTAGTGAGAGTATCGTCAGACAGAGGGTTATGGTCATATCTGTATGTTGTCATCTTTCTTCCGGATCTGAATACTGCGAACGTTCAAAGTTTGTGGTGTTTCCCCTCATTTCGTGCTACATATCCGATGTTTTGTGTCTGTATTAAATAGACCTGCACTTTGAACCCATTTTCTCTGGCTAGTCTATGCTCCTTCCTCAGATCGTCTTTTTATTTTACCGAGTTCTTTGTTACAAACCCAGGATCGATCTTTGATTTTACCTCTTGGCAACAAACTTTGTTATGATTGCTATTTTCAATGTGTTATCATGCTGGTTTCCCTCTTCAACTCCCCAAATGCTTTTGTTTTTTTTTTTTACGGAAGACATTCAATATTGATTGAGTGAGTGCAAGAGCTGGCTTACATCTGTCTGAGCATCTTCAACGTCCACTACATTCATGAGATTGTAGTTGAGGTACATGAAAAAAATAGAAACGCCATTTGTCTGTAAATGTTTCCCAGGGGAAAGTTAGAATCGGGAAATACAACGCATCTCTCATGCTGAGAAAAAATCGGAAGTAAAGTAAATACACTCGGTTCTTAATTTTGAAAGAAAATACATGGTATCCCAAGCTAGCCTGAAAAAACGGAAATAAACTACACTGGTTCATTTGGAAGACAAAACCCAGATCGTCAGACGACGACCGCAAAGTGATACAGAGAAGAACTGAGTAACATGGTTGCCATTGTTATTCTATACAACACGGATGGACAGGGTATCTTTTATTTCGTATTAATCCTCTCTTTTTTTTCAGTTCACGATGCAGTTCAGTGTAGTTTCAAGGTGATACAACCTGTGGTCGTTCCCCTTATAAAAACAACAGACATAAGCTAACCTGTTTTTTCCGTCATCCTCTGGAAACCTCAGGTTTCCTGCCTCCACCCCCACATAGTCACCTCTCCGCCACACAAACCATCATCACCTTTACAAGATTGTT
>JADBJO010028389.1:0-15000 GCA_016801955.1 Conus betulinus
AGAGAGGAGATCACACCCACACCACCCCAAACCACAAACTCCCACGCGCGTCAGTGGGGCTGGGGGCTCGCGCGCGACGTGTACCCACAAGGAGGCCCGTAGTTGCTCTTCTCACATCTATCTATCTCTCTCCGAAGGAGGGTGTGGTTGGGGATTCAATTATAACAGGCACAATGAAAATCCCATTCCGCATATGTCACATCGGCTTGTTCGGGGCATAAATAATACAAGAAAAGACAACAACACACAACAAAAATACAAAGTGTAGAAAACTAATGACATTTGTATCTTCTTGGTCACACTCCGAGTAAGTACATTTCGGTCTTTGTTTGGCTAATTGTGAAAAAGTAAACACAGTTTTCCGCGCCAGCATTTTCAAGAGGGCGGCATGAAGGAGAAAAGCTAGGAGAGGGTGGGATGAGGGAGTGTTTGGGAGTATGGGAGGAGAAGTTGTAGGGAGGGGGTGGGTAGGGAGGGAGGGGACAGTAAATGCGTGCGCTATGAGAAGCAAATACCCAAATTCACTAAATGCATTCACACACAGTCGACAGGGTAACGGTTGTTGTCCTCCCCCCCACCCCCGTTCTTTTGACCCCCGCCTTCTGCGCTCCTATCATAGATTTAGAGGTGACGGGTATTAGTCCTTTTGTTTGTTTGTGTACCCATTTCGCCACTTAGGAGGCTAACCATCTTCGGGGGGAATTGAATTTTTTTTTTCTTCAGGAGAATGACGGCTGTTATGCTGAGAGCTTTCTCCACGGCTGAAGTTTACTACAATCTTTCCACCCCCTCCCCCCACCCTCTCCGCTGCCCACCCTCTATCTCAACATAACTCTGAGCGCGTAAGAAATAGTTTACAGTGGCCCCATCCATGGTCCAGCCTGTACATTTTCTTTTTTTGTAAAAGGGGAACGACAAACTTTTACATCATGTCTGACAAAAGTACTGCAGGTCCTGTATTACAGGGAGCATAGCCTGTGCGGCCAGGACTCTGGTGACATTCAGTACTGATGTTCCTGGATAACTGCTGGTGATTATGCCCATCGAAATAAAGGCGTTCGACCATTTGAATAATATCATTGACATAATAAAGATGATGATGATAATATATCATGACACTAATGATATTACTACTACTAATGATAACAATAATGAGATAAATAATAATAATAATGCAATAACAATAGTAAATATAATGATAGGAAATGATATCAAGAGGAAGGAGTGATAGTGACTTTTTTGTTTGTATGTGTGTTTTTGGAGAGAAGAGAGAGAGAGAGAGAGAGAGAGAGGAGAGAGACAGACAGACAGAGAGACAGAATATTTGCAGTCCGGACGAAAAAAATTGAAGAACACGGTGTTTATGGACAGTATACCAAAACAGGAAAGTTTGTTTGAATAAAGGAACAATCAAAGATAAACGTTGACAAAGGGGGACAAACTCCTGCAGAGTGACAATTTGGAAAAAAAAAAGCCTTTCTGAAAGACGATCCTCATGAAATCGAAATCAAACAGAAACGCAAAACGGACTGATGTATTCCTTCAAACCTGCATTTGATATCACAAAGGGGGCCTCTAATCTATGAAATGTCAGTCTACGTGCCATACTTGAAACGTGCCTGCTCACAAAGCCAGAATCAACAGGTAAACAGGAAAAAAAAACCGGTCCATATTGATTTCCTTGTGCCTAAGTGTCTTAAATTCTGTGGCCCCTCATGCACTGCTCTTACGATGATCTCAGTTTCGATTTCCTCTATGAGTCCGAGCCCGTAGTGAATTCATACTGAAGTCGGCGGTATCGGCGAGTCGTAGGACTGACGTAGTGGCGCTCACCACTGATGCTGGGCCGGCGACAAAGCAATTCTTGTCAGTAGGGAGATTGGTTGGTGTATGGAGGATAGGTCAACGAGCAAACGGTCATCATAAATCTGGAAAGTAAAACAGAAACGAACAGTTTGTCACACAAACTGCAGTACTGAAAATCAATTCAAGAAAGCATCATGTGTGTCAAACAAGAAAGTATTTTGTCTATACATAATGACGTTATTCAATTCCATCTACTTTGTTTCGCCGATGGACTCTGCAGTCATGAAAAAAGGGCTGGTACACCTATGGAACGCCCCCGTGGAGGTGTCGTACCTCATTCGGTGGTCATGACCAATGGCATCTGCCAGGTGCAGTTCTGTCCCTTGACCTCTTCACGGAATGTCCTGTGCGTGCCTGCAACCTATGTGAACACAGCGCAAGCTTCCAAGGGTGGGTGGTGCAGGATTCCTCCCAGCTGGTTTGTTCGGTTTGAAGTTGAAGACAGCATGTTCTGTGGGTCCCACCTGCACCTTCGGGTGTTTCTTTTTCTTTCTTCGAGACGACAATCAAATGTGTCAAAAAAGACACCCTTTCGGCTATACATAATTACATTTATTCCGTTTTATTAACTTGAATCGGTATACATGGAATTTGAAGTGCTGCTTAATAATTGATAAATTTAAGACGAGCGTTCTTCTAGAGACCAGTTTGACAGGAACTGACGGCAGAAAGCTGTACAATTTGGCAGCCATACATTATCGTCACGAGCCCCTTGTGTGCATACGTATGTTATACGTACAATGCTTTCCTCCGGCGTGTAGGACAACGAACCGGTTGGCAGGCCTTTTTTGTACCAGTATTGACTCAATGCGCGTCCTGTAGACTTCCTAGCTGCTTTCTGTTTGGCTACACTCTCTGAAGCTGTCTTTTGCACCCCCTCCAGTGCAAAGTGAAGAGTTTTCCCCCTCCGTCCCCCTCCTTCACCCGCGTTCGAGTGTCCTCCCTGAGCAAAAGAAAAGATTGGATTATGATGGGTAGATCATAATAGGGTCTCCGTTTGATTGACCTCCTGCTAAGACTAAGAGGCTTCGTGGGAGTCAAAAGCTGAAGCGGGGTTCTTGTTTATGCTGTGCTTTAGCGGTGTGTGTTTAGGGGCTTCTCTATCTCGCCATTCATTTTTCCGCCTTGAGAAAGAACGAACAAAGGCATTTTTAATTTTTACTTTTTTTTGTTTTACTGAAGGAAAGAATAAGAAATACATAAGGGTTGTTCACGTTTTTGCCTTGAATGAATGCAATAAGTGGGTGATTGTAACTAATGAATTTGAAAAAAAAAGCACAATAAGCGAAAGATTCAAGTACAATTGATACATTTACAAAATCAAACGCCAAGATCACGTTTTAGTGAACACAGAAAATATCAGTAAATACTTTTGGAATAGGTATACAAAAACGCGGAATAGGGCAGAGAGAGAGAGAGAGATAAGAGGAGAGAGAGAGAGAGAGAGGAGAGAGAGAGAGAGAGAGATTAGAGAGTTTTTTGTTAGTGAACATGTGTCTTAATCATGATAAGGGCAGAAAACCTAAACAAACAATATTCGTTTTTCCCCTCATCTAATCGATCAAAAAAAAAAAAGCAAAAACAAAACAAAAACAAAAACAAAACAAGGAAAAAAAAACCCGGGTATTGTTAGGGAATCATCATGATCGCACACAATAATTATTGATTGGACGAAAGTCTAGTTACACTGTGTCGACGCAACTCGAAAGAGACAGCACACACCACAACAACACACACACACACCACCACACCACACACACACACACACCACGCACACGTACACGGCAGCCACACACATACAAAACACATACACAACACACACACCACACACACACGCGCGGGGGGAGGGGGGGGGCGGGGGAGGGTAAGCGAATACCTGAGAAGAGATAGGGGGGGGTGGGGTGAGGATTGAGGTGGGGCGAGCTTGAGAGGTTGTGAGTTTGGGGATGGAGAAGTGAGACAAGAGATAAGCCAATGCATACATTGACCTTTGGTCATGACAAAGCCCATAGTTCCGCAAGAGGGACCATGCAATATTACAAGCCTCGCAATCAATTCATATGAAATTTATATCACTAAAACCTGAAAAACCGCTTGACAATTTTGAATGTATTATGTCAATGCAGAATTAATTATATTTCTTCAGGGGAGGAGGGAGAGAGAGAGAGAGAGAGAGAGAGAGAGAGAGAGAGAGACGGAGAGAAGAGAGAGAGAGAGAGGACAGAAGACACAGACAAACACAGAGAGAGACATAGCCGAAAGAGAGAGCAAGAGAGAGACAGAGAGACAGATAAGAAGAGAGGAGACAGACAGACAGAGAGAGAGAGGAGAGAGAGAGAGAGAGAGAGAGAGAGAGAGAGAGATACAGACAGACAGGACAGAGAGAGAGAGAGAGAGAGAGAGACCAGACAGAACAGAACAGACAGAGATGGGCACTATACAGACCGCTACATCGGTAAAAAAATAAACGATACAATTTCTTTCCCATTCATGGTGAATCTAACCCCCCCACAACAGTTTTGTACTGAAAAAAACAAACACCCAGTGATGTAAAAGATCACCGCCTCAACAAACTTCCTCCTCCAGCTGTTCCGCCAAAATTACACAGTGACCGAGCGAAGGATGGAGACGGTCTCACGTGCAGGGCAAACTGTGTCCCAAGGCTTCCACTCTTCAGTTCCCTCTCCCTGATATTTGACGATCCTTTTAACTCTTGCGCGTCGCCCGACCACAACGCTGGAGTTTGGTCTTGCTTGCTAAAAGTGTTGAGAGCCGGCAAGAAAGGGAGGTAAGATTACGCTTCGGATTATCGTCTCTGTCCAAAGCAAACAAGCTTGCGTGACAGGAATGTCTTGGCTGGCTGGCTGGCCTTGGCTAAGACAGACACACATGGTCATGTTCCCTCCTCGGGTCTTGAGGAGTTAAAGTTGCAAGGGAGGAGAAGTCGTTTGTCTGTTGTTGTGCTCTGTGACAAAGCTCGGCTGTTGATGTTTGTTTTTTCCTCGGGTGCATTGCACTCAAACTGGCTGAACAAAGAAAGAAAATGTGTACTAATTAATCGGTCGGAAATCATATCATTCTTACATCATTGTCGTTGTCGTTGTCATCATCATCATCATCATCATCATCATCATTTTCATCCTCATTATCGTCGTTCTTTGTCATCATCATCATCATCATCATATGTTGAGAATAATCACAGCAGCATCAAAGATAAAGAAAAATTAACAGTAAGTGATGGTGACAATAGTTACACAGCAACAGCAAATATAAAATAAGTACAGCAGCAACAACTGTGGTATGATTACAACAGCAGCGGCTGTAGTGATAATAAATACAGCGCCTGCAAAGGTAATGATAATTATGGCAGTAGCAATGCTGATGATAATTACCACAGATATAATTATCATAATTAATGCACTAGTGGCAAAAGTGATAATAATTAGAGCAGCAGGAGAGGCGTTAATAATTAGTGAAGCGGTAATGATAATAACAGTAGCAACATGTGAACACAATTGAAAGCAATTGTGGCAGCAACAAATGTTAAAGTACTTATTGCAGCAGCAATGATAGAAATAATTACAGCAGCTTCAGTAGTGGTGAAATTACAGCAGCAGCAATGGTGCTGATAATCATAACAGCAGCAGTTTGATGATAATTGCAGCAGCAGCAGCAAAGGTGATGATAATTACAGTAGCTGTAATGGTGATGACAGTTTCGTAGTGGCAATTGTCACAACTTCAGAATTCTAGCAGTAGTATCACTGATAGTAATCACGGCAGCAGCAATGCTAATAATGATGATAGCACCAATAATCATAATGCTTATTACAGTACCAGCAGAGCAGCAGCAACCCTGATAATGATTACAATAGCAGCGATGGGGATAATCATTACAGCAACAACACTATTGATAATGACTACAACAGAAGACACAATGATAACACTGATACAACATCAGGTATAGCAATGATAATTATGCAGCACTAACAATAGTGATAATAATCCGTAATCATTTCACAGTAGTAGTGATTATAATAAATATATTAATAATATAGCACCACCAATAGTAACAATCATAGCACAGCAGCAGCAATGATGATAAGGAGTACAGCAGCAGCAACAGCGATAGTGATTACAACAACAGCAATGGTGATGATGATTTACAACAGCAGCAATAGTGATGATGATTACAGCAGCAGCAATTGAGATGATAATGACAGTAGCAGCAACTGAGATAATGGGTACAGCAGCAACAGCGGTAATACTGATCACAACAACAGCGAGCAGCAGCAGCAGCAGAAACAGCAAACAGCAAGGGTAGCAGCAATAGTGGTAATAGTATTAGCAGAAGCACTAGTGGTTATGCTTGTATGAGCAGCAGTAGCAGCAGCAACAGAATTTACAGCAGCAGTAGCGGCAGCAGCAGCAATAAAAATTTACAGCAGCAGCAGTAGCAGCAATAACAATTTAGAGCAGCAGCAGTAGCAGCGGCAGCAGCAATAAAATTTACAGCAGCAGCAGCAGCAGATGCAGAAGCAGCAGCAGCAATAAAATTAACAGCAGTAGCAGCAGCAATAAAATTTACAGCAGCAGCAATAAAATTTACAGCAGCAGCAGATGCAGGAGCAGCAGCAGCAATAAAATTTACAGCAGCAGCAGATGCAGGAGCAGCAGCAGCAGCAATACAATTTACAGCAGCAGTAAAATTTACAGCAGCAGCAGATGCAGGAGCAGCTATGTTGATGACACTGACAGCAGCAGCCACAGCCCACAGTATAGCTGGGGTAGCACTAACAAAGTTTTTCATTCCTGTTGTCTGGAATTGTGCACGTGTTATGTTTCACACCAGAAGCAAAAGACTCCTTCCGTGTTTAGTATTTACTTTCCAGCTAGCTGTTGTGGATGACATTTTTGTTATCATTCTTGTTGTCGTTGACGTTGTTATTGTTTTTATTATTGTTTTTGTCGTCGTCGTCGTCACTGTTGTTGTTGGTGTCGTCGTTGTCGTTGTTGTTGCTGTCGTTATTGTAAACCTGAGCAGTATGGCGGCAGAGCGATCAAAGCATTTTCTGCAGAATTCCAGAGGCCCGTTTCCTTCATCTGGATCATCCACTCCGACCCACCACCCCTACAACTTTCCGCTACGCACCCCACTACCTCCCCCACCCCCCCTCTCCCCCCCACTCTCTTCCTTCCACAGGTGATCCGGTCGTTGGTGCCAGGCACTGAGGTGTGTACAGCTTTGTGGTCCCCAGTACCGACCAAGAACAGCATGCACTTCGCGCTCGTCAAGCGCTCTTCAGCAATCAATCAGCTAATCCACAAAGAAAACATACGCGCGCGCGCTCGTGCGCGTGCACACACACACACACACACACACACACACACACACACACACACACACACGCACGCACACACTCACACAATACACACACACGCACGCACACACACACACACACGCACGCGCGCACACACATACACACGCGCGCAAAACACACACACACACTATATATATATATATATATATATGCACAGAGAGAGAGAGAGAGAGAGAGAGAGAGAGAGACAGACAGACAGACAGACAGACAGACAGACAGACAGAGACAGAGAATGATGTGATCTTTGATATTCCATGAAGGGGTAAGTTGTTCCTGTCACATTCGTGCCACGCTGCCGCCCGCACATCCTGGATTGGATGTTGTTGTCTTTCTTTCTGACCTAACAGGCCATTGTGGTGAGTGGCCTAGATGGTAATTAAATGTTTGTTTTTGAAACCACGCCATTCAGCAGCGAAGCCCTGCATGGGGCAAAGAACTTCCAACAGGATGCGTGTTCCACACACGCAGTTCTAACTGCTTCCAACTGTACTCATGCACCTCTGCTGTTCCTTCTTCTTCTTCCGCGTTTCCTGGTCATGCTGCTCAGATACACAGTCCGGTAGCTTGGGCAACGTCAGCGGTCCGTCGGAGTGAGTCTGCCGTTCCCCACAGCTTTTCCTGGAGTTCCACTGCACCGGGCCAAAACTCACGCCACCGCAGGCTGTCGAACGTGGGACAGGACTGAAGTACGTGGGCTGGGTTTTGTGGGGCCAGTACCATGTGGGCAATCATCTGTGTGCGATATGTTCAGGCGATAGAGGTGGGAGAGCAACTGACAGTGTCCAGTTCTTCGTCTGAAGATGGCGACTTTGTTGGGCACGCTCAAGATGGTGAATGTCATCCTTCTCTACCTCCACCTGTAGTCTTTCTTGCTGTTCCTTCTAAAGAAAAAGAAAGTAAGAAAAAAAAAAAATACACAGATATACTTGTTATCGTAACCACAAATAGAATAGGGGAGAAGCTTTCTGACCTAACCTGGGTATACCTCAAATGGGGAATGAACCCAGAATCCTTGAAGCACACCAACAATGCTTTTACACCACTGGGCCAGTCAGCATTGTGCCGTGAATGCCAGTGCGCCGATGCTACCGTTTACGCCCTGTCTGTCTATATGTCTGTCTGTCTGTCAGTCTGCATCTTTCCGGGCGGTTCATTAACGTCATTCCAATGTGTCTGTTGACAGTGACACAGTGTCACATGTGAACTTTGTCCACCTAGTGTGACAGGGGGGTGGACGTGATAATGACTGGAGGTGAACTTCAGCGTCACAACAGAGGTCGGTACATAGTGTGACACTCGGCTAGCTGTCCTCACGGACAGAACGTGACATGACAAGAAGGCGCCTTTTTCTCTCTGTGTCTCTCTCTCTCTGTCGGCCTTCTATATGTCTGTTCCTGTGTGCGCGCGCGCGCGCGCGGTTTGCGTGTTTGTGTGTGAGTGTGTGTGTAGTGTGTGTGTGTTGTGTGTGTGTGGTGTGTGTGTGTGTGTGTGTGTGTGTGTGTGAGTGAGAGAGAGAGAGAGAGAGAGAGAGAGAGAGAGAGAGGATGTACCTGGGTATTTTCGGCCTTTTAATCGAACGCAGGAATTTTAATCGCGACAGTCCAAACACTGTGTTATCTCCGGTGATCTGTATACATTCTTGTTGAAATCCTCTGCCAGTTTTGCACAAATCTGTGTAAAAGCCTCCTTCACAAGAACTGTCAATCAACTTTTGGAGGCGTGTGTGTGTGTGTGTGTGTGTGTGTGTGTGTGTGTGTGTGTGTGTGTGTGGTGTGTGTGTGTGGTGTGCTGTGTGTGTGTGTGCTAGCGTTTGGGTGTGTGTGTTTGTTTGTGTGTGTGCTTGTGTTGTGTGTGCTTGTGTGTGTGTTGTGTGTGTGTGTGGTGTGTGTGTGTGTGTGTGTGTGTGTGTATGTATGTGTGTGGTGTGTGTGTGTGTATGTGTGTGTGTGCGCGCGCGCGTACGTGCGTGCGTGCTTGCGTGCGTGTGCATGTGCGTATGTGTGTGTGTGTGTGTGTGATGTTTGTGTGTGTGTGTGTGTGTGTTGTGTGTGTGTGTGTGTGTGTGTGTGTGTGTGTGTGTGTGTGTGTAAATCTGTTTTTTTCATTTTGTTCTATTTCGTTTATTTTATTTATTTTTGGCGGTTTTTGTGTGTGTAAAATTCTCAAGAAATATGCACGGATCATGAGTTGGGAAAAAGACATGTTGGTATCTACGAACTTGTACCATTTGGGTTCGAAATCGATTTGGAACCCGCATTCAGTGAGCAAATAACATTCCCGACAGTGGAAATGAGGGAGTGGGTGGAGATGAAGAGTAGGGAGGGGGGGGGGAGGGGGGTTAGGGAGGGGGGGGTGGGGGGGGGGGGTGGAGGGGCACTGGTTGGGGGGGGGGAAGTGGGGGATTGTGGTAGGAATTACTTCTAATCTAACTGCTCACCTGACGTTTTTGCACTCTACTGAATACTTTCTACTTTTACGCTGACTAAATGTGAAAACCGAAAACTGAAAAACAGAAAACAGGAAGCCGTGTAGCAGGTTGCCATTTTGTGGATATATGTAGATGACGACAGTTCTCTCAGTATTTTGTCGGCGATAGACAGGAAACATACTATCTTAGCTTGTGTATATTTGAAGGAAGTGTATATTTGAAGGAAGCATTTCCTCTCTCTCTCTCTCTCTCTCTCTCTCTGTCCTGTCTGTCTGTCTGTCTCTCGCCTGTGATATTATACGATGTAATGTGATGTGATGTGACATGATGTGTGTGGATGTGTGTGTATGTATGCGTGTGTGTTTGTATATTTTGTGAGTGTGTACGCGCGCGTATGTGTGTCTGTTTGTATGTTTTGCGTGCGCGCGCGTGTCTGTATGCGTGTGCGTGCGTCATTACATGCGTGCGTGTGTGTATGTGTGTGTGTTTTGCAAGCGCACACGCGCGCGCGCTGTGTGTGTGTGTGTCTGCGTGCGTGCACTCGAGCTCACATGCGTGGGGGTGAACGTGTGGTGTGTTTTTGTGCCTCTCTCGCTCTTTATTTTTTTTAACGGCATGAGTGAGTGAAGAAGGGACGATAAAGTGGGCGGAAGGAAGGAAGGAAGGAAGGAAGGAAGAATAGAAGGAGGGCACAGAAGAAAACAGTCAAGCAAGGACAACACCCCGCTCTTCAAACAAGAAGGAGGTGGTGGTGGGCGGTTTGCTGATCGTTAAGATCAGCCACCCACACACAGTCTAGGACCCCATGCTAGCAAAACGTAAAGGGCCGTATCCAAAGCCACAATGGACACGTAGAACAAACAAGGCACAACGTGTACCCGTTTTTACCGGCAACGAGGGACTGCTGACCGACGTCCTGCAGAGATGGAGAAATAGCAGTGGGTACGTGGCGGGGCATAGATCAAGTGGTTACGGTAGTCAATAGGGGGAGAGGATGTGTGTGTGTGTGTGTGTGTGGGGGGGGGGGGGGGGGGGGGGGGGGGGGGGGGGGGGGGGGGGGGGGGGGGGGGTAGTAAGAGTAGGGGGAGGGTGTGTGGATGAGGGGGAAAGGAGAGGAGGGTGGAAGAGGTGGAGGTGGGGGGAGCCGTAGAAGGGGAAAATGATAGCGTTGGTTGCTTGTGTGTGTGTGTGTGTGTGTGTGTGTGTGTGGTGTGTGTGTGCGCGCGCGCGCGCGCGCGCGCGCGTGTGTGTGTGTGTGTGTGCGTGTGTGTTGTGTGTGTGTGTGTGTGTGTGTGTGTGTGTGAGAGAGAGAGAGAGAGAGAGAGAGAGAGAGAGAGAGTATAATAAACTTTGGTAGTTATAGTTTACTAGTTAGTTTCATGTTCAGCCAACAGTTGAAGAACTGTGTCTGACTCCAGCATACGGGGATGGTTTAGAAAAAGGGCATCAATAGCTGCAGTAGTAACAGTAGCAGCAACAGCCCCAGTAATAGTACTAGTACAAGTAGTATCAGCAGCAGCAGCAGTAGAAGTAGTAGTAGCCACAACTGCAGCAGCAGCAGCATTAACAGCGCAACAGCAGCAGCAGCAGCAGCAGTAGTAGTAGTAGTAGTAGTAGTAGTAGTAGTAGTAGTAACAGCAACAGAGGCAGCAGCAGCAGAAGCAGTAGCAGAAGTAATAGTAGTCGTGGTACTAGTAGTAGTAGCTGTAGCAGCAGTAGTAGTGCTAATCGGAGCAGTAGCAGCAGCAATAGTAAAAGTAGTAGTAGCAGTAACAGTAGTAGTAGTAGCAGTAGTAGTAACAGTTGGAGTAATAGTAGTCAAAACAACAGGAGCAGCTGCAGCGGTAGTAATAGTGGTGGTGGTGGTGGGTGGTGGTGGTAGTAGTAGTAGTAGTAGTAGCAATGGTAGTAGTGGTAGCAGTAGCAGATGCAACAGTAGTATTGGTGGTGGTGGCGGCAGGAGCAGCAGCAATAGCAGTAGTAGAAGTAATAGCAACAGCAAAAGCAGCAGCAGCAGTATAGTAGCATTACAAGCAGCAACAACAGCGGCAACAGCAGCAGCAGCAGCAGGGTTATTTAGACTAACAGTGACAGTAGTATATAGTAGTAGTAGTAGTAGTAGTAGTAGTAGTATAGTAGCATCAGCAGCAGTACTAGTAGTAGAAGTAGTAGTAGTAGCAGAAGCAGCAGCAGTAGTATAGGTTGCAGAAGTAGCAGTAGGCATCAGCAGTAGCAGTTTGTAATAGTAATAAAACAGTCGTAGAAACATCAACATCAGCATCATTATCAGCAGCAGCAGCAGCAACAACAGCAACAGCCGCAGCCGCAGCCGCAGCAGGAGTAGTAGTAGCAGTGATTGTGGGGTGGTGGTAGTAGTAGTAGCAGAAGTGGTAGCAGCGCCAGCAGCATTAGCAGCAGCAAGAGTAATAGCAGCAGCAGCAGCAGCAGCAGCAGCAGCAGCAGCACAGTAGTAGTAGTAGTAGTAGTAGTAGAAGTGCAAGCAGTTGAGTTTTGACGTTGTAGGACAAGAGACGAATAAACTAGGGTGAAGAAAATGTCAGCTTCACTCGTCATGTCCTTGGTGCTTATTGCCACAACGTCCATCACCCTCTCCTCGTCCTGTGACAGTTAATTGCTCGGGGTCAAAAGACACGGGGTGACAGGGGACAGAGTGGGGGTAAGACAGAGAAGGGACGGTGAGAGAGAGAGAGAGAGAGAGAGAGAGAGAGAGAGAGAGAGAGAGAGGAGCGGTGGTGGGGTGGGGGGGGTGGGGGGGGGGGTGGGGGGGGAGGGGGTCAGAGAAACAGAGACAGACAGACAGATGAGAGAAGGAGACAGGGACAGACGGAGAGACAAAAAATATAGAGAAATAGAGACGACGGAGACGGAGAGAGAGAGAGAGAGAGATAGAGAGAGGAGAGAGGAGAGAGAGAGAGAGAGAGAGAGACAGACAGAACAGACAGACAGACAGACAGACAGACAGACAGACTAGAGAAAAGAGAGAGAGACAGACAGAGAAAAAAAAACAGCCAAGAGGGAGGGAGAGAGAGAGAGAGAGAGAGAGAGAGAGGTGTGGGAGGGACAGACAGACGGATAGACGGACGAAGAGAAAAAGACATGGAGATATTCAGACAGAAAGAGATGCAGACAACCGGAAGAGAGAAGAGAGAGAGAGAGAGAGAGAGAGAGAGAGAGAGAGAGAGAGAAGAGAGAGAGAGAGAGAGTGAAAATGGCAGGGGGGAGGGAACAAAACATACGATCTAAAAAATGACAAGCGATGGGGGCGGGATAGAGGGGGGGAGGGGGGGGACGAGAGGGGGGGTGGGGATGAGGGTAGAAAGCAGTATGGATGTGGAGAAGAGGGAGGGCAAGAGGGGCTGGTCTGAGAGCTCGAGAAAGGTGCAAACGAGAGAGAGAGAGAGAGAGAGATAGAGAGAGAGAGAGAGAGAGAGAAGTAAGAGACAGAGAGTTTAAAGACACAGAGAGAGAGACAGTAGGAAGAAGAAAAAAAGATGGTGGTGGGAGGAAAAGGTAGAGAGAGATAGAGAGCGAAAGGTGAGACAGAGACAGAGATAGACAGAGCTAGAGAGACAGAGACAGACAGATAAAGACAGACAGACACAGAGATAGAGGGGAGAGAGAGAGAGAGAGAGAGAGAGAGAGAGAGAGAGAGAGAGAGAGGAAGGAAAAAAAATGTGGGTGGAAAGGGAGAGTTATAGAGAGAGGGGGGGAAATCAGATGAAGAGAGAGAGAGAGAGAGAGAGAGAGAGAGAGAGAGAGAGAGAGCATTGGGGGCGGGACGTGTGTGTGGGTGCGGTGTGTGGGCGGAGGAAGACGACGGCGATAAATCACCTACAGCACTTTTGCACCACCGGGGCAACTCCCGATCACCGGCCAGTCGCCAATGCAATTGACAGGGTCAACGGGTACCGCACGAGTCGGCCTGTCAGGGGCGTTCGTTCCGCGCAGGATAGTTCGGGTCCTCCGACGCCCACTCGCGCACGAGTCGCTCGATTTAGAGACATGACGTTCATACATGCATACATCGTACCTAATGACTGACGGGGGGACGACTTTCGAGCTGAAAGTGATTGTGGCTCCAGAAAAAGGTGAATGGCCCATAACGGTTTTTTTTTCTTTTTTTTTTATGGAATATTTCAGAAAGTACTCGGTCGATCTTTCTGAAAATTTGTAGGTAGGTTCATTATGGATCACGGATGAGGCCCGATGTTTTATTTTACCGTTATAGCCGTTACTAATGGCTATAACGGCCCATAACATTTTTTCTTTTTTAATGGAAAATCTCAGAAAGTGCTTGGCCGATCTTTCTGAAAATTCCTAGGTATGTTCATCATGGGTCACAGATGATGGCTGATGTTTACCGTTACAGCCGTACTAACGGCTATAACGGCTCCCAAACGGGTTTTTCCTCTTTATGGAATATCTCACGCGTATTCAAGATCAACTGGGAGTACGTTTATATGCTTTGCATCTTGTTGTTCTTTTGGCCGGTGGAATAATCAGGACGTTGAATTAACGAATTAATACTATAAGATAAGTCTACATGTTCACCAATCTTGACCAAATGTTAATACACAGATTTAATCAACCTGCTGAGGCATAAACACGAGGCGAAGCAATGTCAAAAGACTTAGAAACAAATGCTGTTTATTTCAGACATCTGGGCCGAGTGCAATGGAAGTTAGTGTCTGGATCTCAGATACAGCACGACAGTATTATTTCTTCACTGGATTAAAGACAGAAAAAGAAAGACCCGAAGGCGCTGGGGAGGACCCAGAGTAGCACTGTCCCCATCTGCCTTTAGAGCAGTCCTGTAACCTTGGAGGCCTGCGCTGTGTTGACGATGGGTACAGCACGCGCAGGACACTCCATTAAGATATCGAGGGACATAACTGCTCCTGAACAGAGGTAAATCAGACAACAGGATGCACTCATAACAGCCTTAAAGTAGCATCCCCCATGGGTGTACCAGCCCGTATTTCATGACTGCAGAGCCCACCGGCGAAAAAAACACCACTCTCCAGCTGTCGAGCACACCCCACAGACCCAAACACCCCTGCCCACGGACAGATGAAGACAGTGCCACTCCAGACACAGCCAAGCTTTCGCCATGCGGTCTTATGTGCCCTCAATAAAGAATCGAAAGTTGCAGTCTTTCCCACTGTCAACAGGACTTTCCCTGTGGTCAGTGGGTCTTTCCTCACCGTCACTGGAACTTTCTCCAGGGTCAGCCTACTTAAGACAAAGAACAGAATTACTGTGTCGCCACACGAAAGAATAAACAAACCAATAACAAGTTAGTTTC
>JADBJO010028389.1:17500-20199 GCA_016801955.1 Conus betulinus
GACAGTGACTCACTGATGCAAACAAGTGATAGGAGAGAGAGAGAGAGAGAGAGAGAGAGAGAGAGAGAGAGAGAGAGAGAGAGAGAGGCAGGGAACCACACACACACACACACACACACACACACACACACACAGATAAAGAAAGAAAGGGGAGAAACATTCACCCAGACAATCACAGATAAGAAGTGAAAAGAAACTTTCACCCAGAGAATCACTAAAAGACGTGATGATAAACCATCTCTCAGCCAGTAACAGAGGTACTGACGAAGGCTGCTGTACGGCGGAGGCCCTGCAGTTATCCATAGAGCTTTTTCCCTCATCGGTGTGTTGGCAGGCCAGGTCTCTGCCCTTAGCTTTTCATGTGTGGGACAGTCCTGCAGGTAGTGTTCCACCGTCATCGGGGCTGTACCGCATTGGGCAACTTGAAGACTCGCCAATGTGGAATTTTGTGAACATGTGATGTCTCACTCTGGAGTGCCCTGTCCTCAGTCTCACAATGCTCACTTGGTCTGATCATGGCAGCAGGCAGTATGCATTCCTCTTGTTGAAGTCTGGGTGCTGTTCAAGCCAACTTCTTACTTGCTTCTCCTTGATATACTTTTGATTTCTTCAAAGGAGATTTCCTGCTCCAGTTGGGGCTGCTGTCCTCCTTTCTTTGCCAATTCGTCAGCTTCCCTCATTGCCATATATATTGCAGTGTGAGGGTATCCACTGGATGACAGTATTCTCAGTGGACTGCTGCCGAATGGCCAGGGTAGAGACAAGGGAGTTGAGTTCCTTGTTTCGAGGATTTTTGACAGTCTGCCATACTGATAAAGCATAGAGAGATAACGACTTTTGGTATGTATTGCCCCTCTATTCTCATACAGCGTTCTGGCTGCTGACTGTAGCGCATCTGCCTCAGCCTTGAAGTTTGTGGTGAACTAGCCAGTCGGGATGGCGTGTCGGACAGGAGTTCCATCCATCAGCTTCAGGAAAATTGCTCCACCTCCGTTTCTGGCAGCCTCTTCTGCTGAGCCATCTGTATACGCACGTGTCCAGAACTCTTTGGGGGGTAGGTTTGCTCTATGTAGTCAAGGTTACTGCTTTCCTCTCTAGTTCTGACTGTGTGCCCTTTGTTACAATGCCAGGATGGCGACTCTTGATTTCTGGGAATTGATTTCTTTTCCATAATGGAAGTGGACTGCGTGTAACAGACAGAAGGCGAGGAAAAGTTTTCCCCAAGGCAATCACAGGCAGATGGGAGTATAAAGTTCCGAGGGTTGGCTGTCAGAACCCAGCATCTCACATACAAACATAATATATATAAAAGAGATTAAATAAATCCCAGGGAAAATGACATAAGCAAGGAGAACCTCTCTCACAACCACAGCTGAGAAGGAGAACAAGTTTCTCTCCTGGTCACAGAAAATGTGAGGAGAGACTTTTCTCCTGATCGAACGATCACGATAAAACAAATCACATATAAAAACATGGAAAAGCTTTCCACCGGTCACCGATAGAAGTATGAAGAAATTTCTCCCAATCACCGATAGAAGTGTGTGGAGAAATTTCTCTCCCTTTCACAGACAGAAGTGTGGAGACTTTTTCTCCCTATCACAGATAGAGGTGTGGAGAAATTTTTTCCCAATCACAGATAGAACTGTGGAGAAATTTCTCCCAATCACCGATAGAAGTGTGGAGAAATTTATCCAAATCACATATAGAAGAGTTAAGAAACTTTCTCTCAATCACAGAAAGAAAGAATGAAGAAGCTTTTCCCCAATCACAGATACAAGCATGGAGAAGCTTTCTCCCAATCGCAGACAGAAGCGCCTCTCTCTCTCTCTCTCTCTCTCTGTCTCTCTGTCTTTTTTCCTCTCTCTCTCTCTCTTTCAATCCGACCTCAACAATTGATTTTGTGTTTCAGGGACGAAGTTTTTCATACTATAACAACACACAAATCATCGCCCAACTTTCAGCCCACAACCAATGAAACACGAACCGATGGGAACCTAGTACTCCCCAAATCCTCCTCCTCCTCCTCCCTGCTACGCATGAGCGCCCCTCTGCACGAGCCACGAGCGAAGGTCAACATCGCTTCCCTCAGATCCCGCAAAAAAAGAGACCCCCCCCCCCCCCCCCCCCAAGAACAACAACAAAAAAGCCAAGACGACATCAAACGTAAATAACAAGGCCACACATGACCGCCTCGCGCTCCGCGTCACTGGTTCCCAAGAAATCGAGGCGCAGCCCATTTCATTGGCAGTCTGCATCACGATGTGCAGCGGGGCGGAACTAGGGGAATAGTCACGTTCACGCGCTGTGATTTCTCAGCGGGTGTTAATTGCCAGAAAGACGGATATGGAGAGAGAGAGAGAGAGAGAGAGAGAGAGAGAGAGAGAGAGAGAGAGAGAGAGAGAGAGAGAGAGAAGAATTAAAAAAAAAGTACGGAAAAAAAAACAAAGGATAAGAAAAGAACAAGAAAAACGACAAATGATGAAAGTGATTGTTCTGGCAAAAGAACTCAGTGTGTGTTAAAACAAACAAACAAACACGCGTCAAAGAAACGAAAGAAAAAAGGAAAAAACAAAACAGATTGTTCCTGTCTCCACCATTACGTCTGCTGATGGCTCTACCTTTCTTTTGTGAGTATATTTGTGTGGTGCATTTAGTAAAGCTAGTTTTTTTACCGTCGTATTTAAATTTGCTCTCTCTCT